>CAAKHF010007164.1:13052-24008 GCA_901007745.1 Hippocampus kuda
CTTTGACTCGGCCGGACAGACAGGCTGCCGTGATTAATGTGCCACATCTTTGCTCGCGCGCACGCACGCACGCACACACGCACACGCACCACACACACACACACACACACACACACACACACACACACACACACACACACACACACCTGTGTTTTCATTCCATCCGCTGCTACGTGGCGCTGATGAAATCACAAGTTACTACTGACAGACAACAGAGGCACATTCTATTGCACGTTTTTGTTACTCTTGTTCCACCTTATTATTATTATTTTTGGAATCTGTGTGAAAAGGACAATATACTGTAGAGAATTAAAATAATAATCTTTTGTTAATCTCGAATTTCAGAGGCGAGTATCTGTCATGTTCTGCCCCGCCTTCGTTTTTGTTTTGTTTCAGCACAAGCTGGAGTGTTGGGCGTGACCCTTCAGCGGCGCACCTGTCTCTCGTCATGCATTCAAGCTTCAATGTAGTTACGCACTGCCAAGATCATGTCTCTTTGTCAGATTATTGACCTTGATCGCTGTCTTTGCTCCAGTGCCTTTTTCTAGACTTCTTGCTCATCGTCGCTTTCATCGCAATAGGTTTTGGTTTTCGAAGTATCTTTTGGTCAAACTATCGTTGATTCATTTTATGTTCGTGTGATTGGACTCTTATGATTGAATTTTTGTGGATTTTCGGCACTCAACCTTACCTTGCCGTTTGCAAACGCTTTTTGTTTCTCATTTGGTTTTGCTGGCTTTTCGTCGCCATCAATTTGAGTTTACTACCAAATCTCGCTTTTCGATAAATAATTATCTTTTGGTATCGTCATTTATCTGAGTCTGCCTTTTTGGGATCCACTTACCACTTGGTCTTTGTTCAGATCTGGTCATTACGTTTGGCTCTGTAAAATCCTCAATTATCACTCTGAATTAATAAGAAAAACTCATTTGCTTCATCCTGAGAATAACACATGAAAATTAAAGATGCACGTTAATGAAGCTGTCTATCATCATTTAAAGTGACTCGGGCACTCTGGTGGCAATTCCTAAATAGTGCAGGGGACTTGAGTGAAACCTTATAATTAAGGGAATTCGCAAAAATTTAGATGAGTAAGTCAGCAGCTTTTTTTAAATGTGTCACTCAGGTGGTTTGACTTTAACATTAAATGCTATTCAAAATGTTTATAAGCAGCGTTAGCTTCTGCTAAGTGGCACTTAGTTGATTGTGGGCTGAGGTTGTCGGCGGTGAGTAATTTGGGCACGGTGATGTGTCCATTCTCCGCAGGCACACGGTAAGTTGCGTCTGCGCTTTCTCAACGTGCCATTCGGGTTTGTAACCTAACATCACATCCAATTAAAATGTTGATTAACGGGCTGAGCTTCTGATAAGTAACACTCTTTGTAGCGCCAGTGCAGTCATTTAATTGTGTTTGGCGGTGTGTCCATGCCTATTTCACAAAGGTAGAGTTTAGCCTGAATTGAACCAAAAAGCTTACTCAGTCATTTATTAACCCTTTCAGTTTCGGCAGTGGACATGCAGTCATGTTATTAGGTTACTGGTTATCATTATTGGTGCGTGAAAGGGTTAAAGCCTTTTATTTGGGAAAAATACTGAACAATGTTAATGGTGCGTTATGAGTAGTCCATCCATCCATCCATTTTCCGATCCGCTTTATCCTCACAAGGGTTCCGGGGGGTGCGGGAGACTATCCCAGCTGTCTTCGGCCAGTGTGCGGGGGACACCCTGAACCGGTTGCCAGCCAATCGCAGGGCACACAGAGACGAACAACCATCCGCGCTCACAGTCACACCTAGGGACAATTTTTGGAGTGTTCGATCAGCCTGCCATGCATGTTTTTGGAATGTGGGAGGAAACCGGAATACCCGGAGAAAACCCACGCAAGCCCGGGGAGCTCATGCAAACTCCACACAGGCAGGCCGGAACCGGAATTGAACCCGTGCCTCTACACTGTGAGGTCGACGCGCTAAGCACTGGACCACCTCTTTACGAGTTGTGTCTCGTAAAAACTGTTGTCATTTGTTACAATAGTTTCTATGACACCCAAATAAACATGGTAGCATATTGCAGTCAGACCGAACGCAAGTTAAGTGTTTCTGGTGCTGTGTTTCCAATGTTATCATGTGGTACTGCGAAGTAAACTGCACAGCCAGCTTCCAGTAGCTGCCGGGACTGATCAAAGCAAAGTTGGATTATGATAAATGCAATGATTTATTTATAGCTGTTGAACTGTCAACCAAGATAGCATTCAGCATTAGCCAAAGCAATAACACGATCACCGGTTACCAGATTGACTAGCGATGGTCAAACTCTTTTTTCATCTGTCTGAGGATCAAGGAACTCCTCCTGTCGATGCACGGCGATCAAAGGTGAGCTAGAAATGTGGTAATAACTGATATTTCGCGTCTGAGCACACACTATGTGAACACAAAATGAGTCACAAAGATAACGAGCTTTATAACCTGACACGCCTTATGTTTTAAAGTAGCCCCACATATGGATAATGCGCCTTTTTTAATAAAATGGGCCATAAAATACGATGCAGTAATCGCAGCTCAGTGTTAACATGCATATTTACGTAGCGTTCCTTGACTGACGACTAGTCCAGCACGTACGCGGCTTCTCTCCAGCTCTGATCAACTTATCCAGGACCCTAATGAGGACAAGCGTGATAGAAAAAAGATAAATGGAAGCCTTTCATGTTATACTATCCGTATGAATTGTTATTTAATTAAAACATAATACGCTATCATGAATATGCTCCACGCTGTAAAATGAAAGATTCAAAAGGTTCACCGCTGAACAAGACTGAATCATTGAAATGGATTCCTGAGACCTCCCCGCGCATCACAAACAGAGCACTTAAGGCGCACTCGCTGGTGATTCACGGACACTTGCATCATGTATGGCAGACTTCTGCTTATCCAGACCCTGCAGTTTGATATTGAATCAATCTGAATTAATGATGAGGCCCTGTCAGGTCCATTAGAAGTACGGGCTTGACCATTGCATTTTTAATTATGCCTGAGTACTAACATATCGGCGAGCTGTCCCGCGTGTCACCACACACAACGAGAGAGGGGAAATGACTTCACGTATTTCACGCTGAATTTGAGATCAGACGAAATGTCGCACAAATTTCAGCTTGTTTGTGCGACACACTCTTTATCACTTTATTAGTTTCCATCAACCTGCTGTTAAAATTAAATGCATTTCAATGAATTAGAAAAATAATTAGTTTTAGCCTAATTCAAAGTCAAACTTACATCATGCAGATTCAATAAACACATTGAAAAATATTATATAATTTAGAAGGTATAAACAACCAAATTATATCAAAATGTACGCACGTTAAATATTTTTGCTCCACGTGTATACTGAAAAAAGTTGTTGAATTTACTCTATTTAATTTCATCACGTGGTCACACAAATTAAAATTATTTGGAACCAGATACATTTTTTAAGTAGACTGTACTTAAAAAAATGTATCTCAATCCAGTGATTTTATTTCATGCAACCATTTGACAAAAAATATTACATTGAACGACAACATCTCTGCATTACGTACAGTTATCTTTCTCGCAAAATGTAGTAAGACTCTACACTTGAGCAGAAACTGTTTATGTGTTTTGGCAAGTGAATTTAAATGGTCTTAGCAGTCAACTCTTGTCAATGGAGGTGAATTAGGTGGGTCAGAAAAGTTCCGGGGTTGGTGTGACAAGTGACGCATTTCAGACGCTAACTACCAAATACGGAGTTTTCCCTTTCAAATCGGGCCACTTTATTTCCCAACAAGAGATTCTGTGGTTTGATTTTTATTTCACTGTGAATGAGAAAGACGCTGTCTTACCATGACAACGCAAATGCTCACAATGCCCTGAGCATCTGGCAATTCCTGGTCGAGAAGACCGACCCCGAGCTGGTGCAACCTCCCTACTTATGTGACCTATAGGCGTGATTTTTCTTCTTTCAAACGTTCAGACGGACCCGTTTTCAAATTGTGGATGACATTAAGATGGCTGTAATGATAGCGCTGTGCGGAATGCAGAAAGAATCCTTCCAAGTAGTGAAGGTGAGACAATGAGAACAAGAGCGTCAATGTAGTGAGATAATTGGAGTGATGAAACATGTTTTTTTCTCTGACTGGAAAAATAAGGAATTTAATGCGCGCACAAACAACAGCAACAATTTGAAGGAGGCAGTTTTTCTTTTTTGTCTTCTAACAGAGTGTTTACATGCTTTCTTGCTGTTGTCTTGGTTAACAACACAGTTCAATCTGGGATCAGCAGATAACTTCTTAAAGTCTCTGCGTGACCTGATGCAGTATTTGCCTTTCTCGGCATCTATTTCAGTTTATTTTTCTCCATCTAATTGGGCCGCAGTGACAATCACAATTTGAGGAAATATGATATAGCGAGCATTTCAACAAAAACAAGCAAAAATGAAAACATGACCAAAAGTCTAAGACTTCAGGATCCCATGGCGATGACAGCCGCGAGCATATGAGAAAAAAAATCCTTGCATGTTATGTTGACAGGATAAAAAGTGAAGATTGTTTTGTTGAAGTTTTTTCTTTTTTTTTGTTTTTTTGCAGAATGTTACCAGAGGCGAGACTTGTTTGTTGAATAATTCAGTTGTCAATGAATAATTTAGTCATGGAAGATCAACAAAAATGCCAATTTTTTTTCTTCTTTTTTACAGCATCTGTAAGTCTTGCAGCTAACGTTAATGCTATGCGTGCTACATTTTTTTTCCTGTGCTTCCGCACAGGTACGTTCAACAGTCGTAACACCAATCAAGTTCCCAATAATGTTCTCTGGTAAGCTCAAAAGATATTAAAAGTAAAAAACCATTCTAAAGTCCAGCTCGACATCATTTTCCCAACTGCCTCATAACCATTAGGATCACAAACTAATTAAGTGCACTGGGAACTTTGAGTCACCCATGCAGGTGGCAGTAACACACATTAACCTATGAGAAAGAGATCACAACAATAACATTCTCAGTGGAAACGTGGTCATCGATAATAGTTAAGAGGTGTGCTAAGGTTTGTAATTCGATGTTAGCTGCCTGCCTGCCATGCCAGGAAAAGATTTCCACAAGTCATTGTGGGTCAAATGAAAGCAGTCAATACTGTACCTGATGTCGTGGTGGTAGCGATCGTGGATGTTGTAGTATCTTCATTATAACAGTAAACGCTTGGATATGAATAAGAAACAATCAAAAAACATTGAAACACAGCAGCAATTGGGCATGCCTTCATCATTGTGTAACGTTTGTAATCTCAAGACACCGGTAACTGCCCAACCGATGGAATTAAAAAGTCTGTTTCTTATTATTTGGCAGTTAGGCTTCTTGATTTGCCACCGACAAGAGCTAAAGTACACAGACGCACTAACATGTCAAAACCAAATAAAAGTTGAGTTTCGGTGTTAGCGCGGGCCGTATTAATGTTAGCTAACAGTAAATTAGCCAGTGGTGGCTTCACACGGGGCAAGTCTCGAAACATCTCTGGCTCTGGAGCAAGTCTCATAGTGGCCAGCAGTCTCCAAGAAAACCACAACAAGTGGCTGGAGTTGTTCCTTGTCACTCTTTGTTGTCAGTACGAGTAGTAATAGTCGCGGCAGAAGAAAAATAAAATCAGGACAGGGATTTGCAATGGAAAATATTCAACAGGTTCAACATTGCAAAGGTTGAATTGAAGCATTGTTTTTTTGAAGACAATTAACCTTCAATCCAAAAAGGCTTCTTCAGGTCTAATTTTTAAGTGTACCCAAGTGGTGGTCAAAATGGATCTTGTTGTTTTCGTTGTTGCTCATCAGTACTGCATACTGACAAGTCGTTCGTTCACCTGCCTCGTGGTTAAACTGCTTGTTAGTGGCCACATTTCCCATGAAATGAGACAATTTTGGGGGGAAGAGATGTCAGGACATTTTTGTAAGCAGAGATAGCACAAACTACCTCCTCCTGTTGAGATGGGTATTTCTAGTTTAAGATAGATGCCTTGTTTTTTTTAACACCACTTTCAAACCAGTGGTACCTCCTATCCAGAATGTTGAAATTATTGCTCTCCTCACCGCACTAAACAGTGGCCACTCATGAGCCGTTGTGCCACCGAGCAGGTGAATGATCGGTTGGTATGCAGACAATCGGACCACAGTCATGCCAGACAATAACAGCAACCCATTTGTGACCACCCTTGAGGGACACGCCCACCAGAGACATGGAGAGACTCCACACTTAAACATCCATAATTTACGAATCCTTTGAGATCCAAGGTTGAAACGTCTTCGCCATATAAGAAGAGTCCTGTGATGCCTTTTATCAATCTTTGGAGATTACCGTGTCCTGGATGACTGAAAATCTACACAACCAACATTTAAGGTAGTCGGACTGACCATCTTCTGAATAAATCAGAGAGCAAAATCACCCTTAAGATACACTACACCAAGGATACTTTATCAGAGACATCCTTCAAGCCTTTTTCTAACTTTGATCGTAAGGGAGGGAAATGCTCAAATTTGGCCCATTTGTCAGTTCGTTTGTGCCCCACCTAAAGAACACGTGCATGGTCAACACACAGACTTGGTCAAACAGACTTTGAGAAACAGCGTCTGGGGAACTCCTGAAGAGATATGGAATTTGCTCAATTCTAATTGCACAGTCCTGCTGGGTCGAAAAATGTTCATCATTAGAGCCATTAGTCATAATAGGCAGCGCTTAGGGCTGGAGCTGACATCAACGAGCACACACTTGATGGCTCCAGTCAGGGTGGGCCGGCCGCCCGTGTAACAATCATCGCTTGTGACAGGCGGCGGTTCTTTGGAGCTTTTCAGGGGGCAAGTTGACCATCTCATTTCTTTTGGGGCTTTCATTATGGCGTATTGTTTCACGGAACAATGTGATTTATGAGCATGAATGATTGCTACACGCTTGCCACGAGTTGAAACGCGCGTTATGATGGATAGCAAGGCGGCCGGGTCATAATTCCAATGCTGCCGGTGACTTTAAAGCGTTCAACCCACAGCCATCGATGGAAGCTCCCTATATATTTGGTGAGACGTTAATCAAATAAAATTGCCCTGGCCCTTTCCGAAGCAGTCCGAGCGCATCCTGTCACGCTTTGCACAGGGGCAGATAAGCAGCGGCGAAAGGGCAGCGAGGTCATCTGCAGTGCGGTCTGTAATTAACTCTGCGGAATTAATTGTCGATTTCCGACGCTTCAGAGGAGTAAGGCACAATAAGGAAGTCAGGGGGGATATGCCGTGATTGGCTTTCACGCTAGCTTAGGCTGAAATTTGCGGATAATGGCCAACATTGTGTATTAGTATTCCATTACAGTCTAGCATTTGCTACATAAAAAGAAACAACCCACCAGAGAATTTTCTGTGCAGAGGTAACGTTTCACTCCGGCTTTATGGCCATTTAAGTGAAAACGTGAAGGCTTGTGCGAGAAAAAAGTCAGTTTACAAGAAGGAAACTTTAAGAATGATATATTACAATAAAGACGCGTTGTTATGACAATAAAATCATGAATTTATGAGAAAAGGTTGTCATTTTAATAGCAAATGTCAATTTTTACTCGTCATCATTTGGCAGGAAAATTTTGATTTGATGAGAATTCATCGTTTTGCGACAGTAAAGTTGGAATAAGAATTAGATAAATAAGTCATATTTACATACCAGAAATGGTCATATACAAGCATAAAGATTTTTATGAGACTACATTTGGAGAATATACAGTATATCATAAAAACGAGAATCAAGCCATAACGTTATCAGAACTAATGAGAATAAAGTTAGAGAGAACGAGAAGCGATTTCATGATGATTATGGTTAACTCAACTTAAATTGAATGCCTCCCCACCAAACCCAAACATCACAGTTATGGCCCAGAGCTCTGTTATGGTGGAACTTGTGGATGTCGCAAGCAAAAGACATGAGCGATAATACACCAAGTATATTTGCCAACCGTCAACAGAAAGTAAAAGAAGAAATGGAAGAAGATTGAGTAGTCATGGCAACTAATGTGTGACGTATCACTAGTTTAGCATGCAGCTTACACCACAATGGCGATTTACTAAATAGATTCATTTTGGTACAATGCAATGCAGGATTCTAGTTATGGTGAGCCATTTTAAACTAAAAAGAAAAAAATTCCGGCCTCAGAAGCGGAAGTTTTGATGCCAACTGGAATTCGTTCAAGACTGTCACATGATTAGGGAACAAATAAGGGTTCGGGGTATATGTCTCAGGTGCAGTTCTTGGTCTTAATTTTTGTGAAATGTATTTTCCCCCCCAAATGTGATTTACATTCCCAAGTGACTTATAGTCCGAAATTCATGGTCCTTTTATTTTTTTTCCAATGTACATCAATAGACATACCACACTCTAATGGAATATAGAAGGACCGCGTTCTATTCAAGTTCAGTATTCAGAAATGAAAAAAACTCATCAGCTTATCTTCCGCCCAGAGGTCAAATGTCACTCAATTTAAGGTCATTCAAGGGAACCCATAATATGTACAAAATGAAAGGATTTTTATTTGAGCAAAGCCCATCTCTGGGTCAGTCTATTTGAATTGTTTGTCCAAGCTGGTGCATCATTGTCCTTGAATTTGAAATTCATTGCACTCTCAGCAATCCAAGGAGAACTCGCCTACTCATGTGCGCTCCATTGTGAATGCGTCATGTTAGCACAACGGCTTGTACGGATCGGTCCTTGGTGTGCCAATGTCAAATCTTGTACAAAAAGGGGCTCAAGCTGTCTGTCAGAATCAGACCAATTTTCGTCTATCACACTGAGTCATCCATTGATCAAAAAAACAAAACAAAAAACCTTTTGATTAATTAAGACAGACATTTGTGGCCTCAGAGCCATTTTACAGATGACATGGAAGAGACTAATCACCCACAATGTGGCGGCATAAAAGACAAATGAGATGACGGGTTAATTAGTTTGGTTTCATCCTGTTACGCCACAGAAAGGTTTCAATCGGTGCCATGAATGGGATCACGGAGGGACAGGCACTGAGACCCAGTGGTTTTAGGAAGGATTACAATGAGCTCTACTCTAACCAAATTGTTACCACGATGACCGGGTGCGGAGTCTGATCTTCTCCACAGAATCTTAGTGGTCTGCTTCTTGTCATTTTGCCTGCAAGTGCATGCATACCAGTGTCTTCTCTTCATACAATACACCACACGTGTCAAATTCAAGGCCCGGGGGCCAGATTCGACCCACCCCATCATTTTATGTGGCCCGCGAAAGTAAATCATGTGTGTCAACTTGCCATGATTCTAACTAAAATCTATACTGAAATGTAAAATTGTCATGTGTAATAAATAACGTTGAGAAGTTGCAATAATTTTGTTAGCCTGTTGACACTCAGGGCGGCCCGGTGATCCAGTGGTTAGCGCGTCGACCTCACAGTGCAGAGGTACCGGGTTCGAGTCCAGCTCCGGCCTCCCTGTGTGGAGTTTGCTTGTTCTCCCTGGGCTTGCGTGGGTTTTCTCCGGGTACTCCCGTTTCCTCCCACATTCCAAAAACATGCATGGCAGGCTGATTGAACACTCCAAATTGTCCCTAGGGGTGAGTGTGAGCGCGGAAGGTTGTTCGTCTCTGTGTGCCCTGTGATTGGCTGGCAACCGGTTCAGGATGTCCCCCGCCTACTGCCCGACGACAGCTGGGATAGGCTCCAGCACGCACCGCGACCCTTATGAGGATAAAGCGGATCAGAAAATGGATGGATGGATGTTGATACTCACTTGAGCAATAACTGAACTCACTATTACAGTTCACTTGCCTGATTTCAAATCTCGTAATGCATTAATTTGGTAATAATGTGATAAGACCATAAAACATGTTTTGTGGTTTCACTGTCATACCGGCCCGCCGAAAGAAGATGTAACCTCAAAGTGACCCAAAGTGCTTCACATGATTCAGAAATGGGTAATAAAAGATGTCACCCTTGAATGGTGAACATGCATTCTAGAGAATGGGGGACGATGGATCAGCGTTCACGTCGCGTCCCCCGCCAGTACCCAGGCCCGCCTGGGGAAGCTAATGATCCAACCAGCAGACTAAATTCTGAGAGACGACGCCAAAAAGCCAAGTCACAGAATCCTAGTCACAATCCTAAAGCCAATAGCAGACAGCCCCAAGAGCACCTGGCGGTAGGACCGGCCCTTGCATATTACAACTCAATGTCGAAGGCCTTTCCTTAGCCAAGCGAAGCCTCATTGAAGTCCTTGCTTCCCAACATTCTGTTGATGTCATTTGTCTCCAAGAGACCCACATTGGCACAGAGGTAGCAGGCCGATACACCATCAACGGCTATGACCTCTTGTGCTATACACCCCATGCCAAACATGGACTTGCCACCTATGTGCGGTCTGAAGTAGCCGAAGCAAACCACCTGACAACAACACAGTTCTCAGATGCCATAACCATTAGTGGCTTTCACATCGCTAATGTGTATAAGCCCCCGAGTGCCAACTGGGATCTGCAGGTCTTGCCCACTCTCCCCCACCCTGCCATCTACGTGGGGGACTTTAACAGCCACCACCCAGACTGGGGATACCCAGCAGTGGACTGTGATGGTGAGGCGCTTTCAGACTGGGCATCTAGGAATGACCTTGCCCTGATACATGACCCCAAACAAAGAGGGACCTTCCACTCAGCCAGGTGGAACAAAGATTACTCCCCTGACCTGTGCTGGGTCAGCTCTGTGAGTGGAACCCCCTACCCCGCACAGATCCTGGTCCTCGATGACTTCCCACACAGCCAACACCGGCCTTCGCTCATACATATCGGCCTACAACTCCCAGTCATAACCAGCCCAAGGAAGATGCGCTGGAACCTCCGCAAAGCCAACTGGCAGAAATACCGCCAAACCCTGGACCGAAGCATTACAACCATCCCACTCCACACCATCACGATAGATGAAGCATACAA
>CAAKHF010007166.1:0-12039 GCA_901007745.1 Hippocampus kuda
CCAGACCCGGAACTAAACGTTTGTGTGTGTGTGTGTGTGTGTGTGTGTGTGTGTGTGTGTGTGTGTGTGGCTCCTCTGTACATCCATTTTTAATTTTGCATTGTGTACTCGCTTGTCCCATTGTCCGAAGACAAAGGAGCACTTCAAACTATCAGTATGTGTGCAACATATGGGACACACGTGTGGTGCATTTTTGGTCACCAACCATGAAGACATATACGCATATGTCCTATACATACAAGTATATATTTAGATGGATTAAATATACACTGGCGCACACCTCATTTACCATTAATAGGCCATCAGCCCTTCACCACATGTGGCCGCGGGTGGGGAGAATCAATGGGCTCCAAGAGTGCCAACAGTGTTTTAAGAGTGCGAGAGGAGCCGAGGAATGTCATCACGGTGCCACCGCAGCTTCCTTCCTGTCCCGTCATTAGTCTTTAATACCGAGCTCGCCATTTGCACACTGAGTCATGACATGTGGCGCACTCTGAAGGGATAACATTTTACACTAGCGGAATGAGGGCAACCACGATCAGCCTTTTAAGGGGGAACAGCAGTGTAATATGTAACAAAGTAAAAATCCGACTGGATTGAGGTCGGTCAATTTTTTGCAAAATCGATGATCAACTGTGATGTTATCATTTGTGGGATTGATCAATGACGTCTTTGTCCCACAAAATAAGATCTAACGAACACAAAAAGCACATCTATTGGTCTTGTGAGCGGAAGCCTTTGCTCTGGAAGGCGAACGTTCCGTCTCCACGCCCCTGAACATCCAATCACAAAGTAATTTTACAAAGTAAACAAATCCTGTTTCCTACCGACTGCTGTCAGGCTGCTGAATAAAAATAAATAAATAAATAGTAAAATTATTTAAATGATGTGAAAAACAATTGTAAATAGCACTGCGACCTTATCCATATTTGTATTTATATTGCACTTAATTGAACAGTGTTTTTTTCTTCTTTCTTCTTTCTACCCACAATCTTGCTGCTGTAGACTGTAAATTTCCCCAGTGTGGGACAACTAAAGGATATCTTATCTTGTGTTTTCACAGGTAAAAAAATTGGCGTAAAAAATAAAGAACTAACTACAGTATGCGTATTATTCATCTTGAACATCTCTTTAATTCTAAAATAGCTTTCATCACTAGGTGTGAGTTAGCTAAACTTCCAGCCACGCACATCCAGCCAATCACAGATGCGACACAAAAATAACTTTGTTGTTGACAGACGCACAAAACATTTGCTAAACAAGGATACAAGATAAAACTGCGGTCATTCCAAATGTGATTTGAGCTATTCTTGCCACGTGATTACATAGAGAGTCTATACAAAGATGTTTATGAATCTGTGGCGCAGCCAAATGACTTTCAGCATGTGCTTGCTACATCACGCACACAGCACATGCACACTGTGGCCAGTGCAGGGAGGTGGACAAATAATGAAGGACAAAACAATTATTGCGGTCCGTGGGCACCGGGACTTGTACAACATAGCCAGCTTCCAGTACGAGCCCAATAGGACCGGGCAACACGAACAGAATGTGGAGCTAGGAAGTTAGCATAGCTGGTAACTAAGCGTATGCACTTGTTTATAGCCGTTGAACCAAAATAGCAACAGAATTTAGCATTCACCAAAATATTAGCAAAAGCAATTTATCTTTCTGACAACTTTTTTTCTGACATTCAAAATCCGAAATCCGAGAACTGCGAGTCAGGCATACTAACCAATGGGACCCCATTCTTCCCCATACGACCAATTATTAACAACTCTCAAAAGATACAGTGGAGCTTCGAAGGTCCATTCTCAGTCATTAACTTTATTTGGATTTCACGAAGCAGATAATTAAGGGTCAAACTGCCCCCATCATAAAATTTACCCTTCAGTCAATGTTGTGAGTAACATTCAAAGTAAACAGCTATTTATATTAACCCTTGTGCACCAAAACATCCCATAACAGGACTGTTGACGTACAAACTAAAATTATGTCATGATCTATTAACATGTTGAAGGCGCTAACTTGTCCATATTGAATAGTCCGAATTCAATGTTTTTGTTTTTTACTTATATGCAGATGATAGTTACTTATACCCATAGCACAATACTGCTTTTTATTGCTTTGATGTCCATAGAGGGCACCAACCTCAATAAGTAAATAGAAACTATATATGTATGGATAGGTCTGACGCCACTGAACATTTTGAGTGGTCGCAAGAAAAAAAAGGATTTAGAAATGACTTTGATATTACACTTTAAAACCACCTTTTCCATTATGGTGCCTTTGTCCGATGTGTCGTTAAAAAAAATCAACGCACAAGGGTTAAAATGCCCAAACAGCAAAAGGCTTCACTTTACCCCTTCGTCATTAATATGGTGAGTGGCCTCACGCATTTCGCTTGTTTTGAATATTCATTCGTCACCAACAGTACAAAAATAAAGTCAACATTGTTCATTCTTTAGCATTAAAGTGTTCGTTGTCTTCTCTTAAGACCTCTTGTGGAGGATGCACCAGTTTTGGTATTACAAAAAGCCAAAGAAAAAAACAAAATCCGAATAAATTAATCTTTACAGCAAAGTCGGTGGTCAAATTCCGAATTTTACAACCTGGAGGATGTTTGGCTTCAAAGCTTTCACTGTGATTTATTTCTTAAATAAGGTAAAGCCACTTTAATCTTCTACGTAATGAACTGCTTGCTTACCTTATTGTTTGGTTTCTCTTTTTTGGGGTGTGCATTGATTTATTCATTGACAGTCTATCTTTTGGCAGAACATACTCATTAATTATAAAACACACACACACACACACACACACACACACACACACACACACACACACAGTTCATGCATAAAGCTAATTGTTTTGCCTTGAGTTTAATTTCACTAAAAAGCGTTTGAGGAGAAGTTATAGCCAAGGATTACAATTAAATTAGTTTAGCGGGTCTAAAAAGCTCTCTGTGTTCTTTAGACTTGCCACTAACTAGTCCTGGTGTTTGAAGTCAGAACTAAAGTGTAAACTCGTACACATTCTCTCCCTGTTAAAGGCCTCTTCAAAAATCTAATGAGGCATTTCCTGTTGTGCCACCCAGCAACCACTCTTCATTCTTCCCTCTGCCGAGACAAAAACTAATGAGAAAGTAACAATAGCCACATTTCCACCCAAAGCTACATTTCAAAGTAGTTGCAGGAGCTAAAAGTAGCGTTAGTGCTTACAATGTAATGTCCTTTTTATGGGCCATTGTTAAGTGACCCCAGGACACAATTTGGACGGTAGTTTACGTGGCACTTGGAAAGCAAGTAGTTGTCATCGGAATGCATGAAATGAAAAAAAGTCTAGAGGACACTTTTGAAGCCAGTGTGTATTTTCAAACATGTTTACCACAGTTAAAAAAAAGGTACTGATCATGATCGAAAATCTCAAACATGGTCTCGTGTGTAACGTTGTAAGTAATTACACCAAAACTAAATGATGACACATTTGTTGGAAGCTTTACTACATGTGTGTCTGGAGCTATGTTTACTGCCGGGATGAAAGATAATGACGCTTAACTGTAAAGTCTTGAGATGAATGGGTTCAAATGTGTTGTCGTCAATGTGTCGAACTAAAATGATGAAACATTTGCTACCGCATCTGGTTTTGTGTGTCCTGGGATGGGATATATTGTTGGGATCAAAATAAATGCATGGGTAACAAGAAGTGAAAAGTCTCAAAGATGGACTCCATAAGGACTTGTTGAATAAATGCACCAAGCTCAAATACATATATTTGAAGGCAGCATTTGTTTTTGTACATGTGTTCCCTTTGGCTGTTTTTCCTGCTTTTACACAAACTAATGAGCAAATATCCATCCACCCTTTTTTTTTGATTCGCTTATCCTCACAAGGGTCGCGAGGCATGCTGGAGCCTATCCCAGCAGTCTTCGGGCAGTAGGCGGGGGACACCCTGAACCGGTTGCCAGCCAATCGCAGGGCACACATAGACGAACAACCACACCTAGGGACAATTTTGAGTGTTCAATCAGCCTGCCATGCATGTTTTTGGAATGTGGGAGGAAACCGGAGTACCCAGAGAAAACCCACGCAGGCCCGGGGAGAACATGCAAACTCCACACAAAAAGGCCGGAGCTGGAATTGAATCCGGTAACTCTGCACTGTGAGATCGACATGCTAACCACTGGACCGCCGGGCCGCCATGAGCAAATATACCTGATTAAAAAGTCTCAAAGAAATTCTCCATATGGACGTGTGCTCCATAAGGACTTGATGAAGTCACTGCCCCAAAGCCAAATGACATTTAAAAAGTTTTTGTACCTGTGTGTCCTGCGGAAGGTGAAGGACGGTGTGCAGCCTCTCGCTGTGATGGTGCCGTGACTCCTCCTCGTACGCCTGGTCCCTGTCGTTCTGTGGAAGGGCAAGGAACCTCCGGATGGTGCACAGGTTCTCCCACAGGGTACGGTTCTCTGGACTGGGGTTTTCCTTCCAGCGGAGCAGCTCACACAGCCAACCCTGTGATGACAGACACAAGTGGCCCAGATGTAAGGTTAGTTGAACACGAGATGTCAAAGAATTAAAAAAAAATAAAAATTGAACCTGAGAGCAACTTTTGAGGTCATATTGCTCCAAAGTCAAGTGGATTTCTTTCATAATTAAGCTATTAGTCATAAGTCATAAGATGATGAATCGTCAAATGAAGAACAGAAAACTCGACTTAAAGTCCAGTAAAGTATTTGTACTTCGTTCCTAGCCTAACGAGAAAGCAGCTATTCAGTGAGACAAGACAAAAGAGGTGTGCTTAAAAGTGTGCAGGGTGTGCGAGGTAGGTGCACATCCAGAAATGGAGATGGAGAAGATTTAATTATGTCTGCTAGACTGGCTCTGTTTGCGACACCAGCTGTTGTGTTCAAGCCGCCACCTCAGGCAGCGTGCAACGCTAATAGCCTGATCATCTCTTGCTGCTGCTCGCGCTGGCCTGGTGGCCAGCTGCAGCAGATGGATGCACTGAACTGTAACCCTCCCGCCCCCACCCACCCACCAAGTCCCATCCCGACCTGGGGGACCTCACTAACCTTGCGCGCACACACGAACACAAGCATGCAAGTACTGTATAGAAAGTGCGGATCAGCCCTTCACCGTCTTATGCCTGATAGCAGTTACACACTACTGTCCTACTGGTTGAATAGCTGAATTTCTCGTATGCAAAAAAATGGAGTTAAGCCTTAAATCTCAGAAGAATCTTGGACATAGAACTGTCCTCATACTATATGATCAGCACTTGTCCCTTGACCTTGTTGCAGCCAGCAATAAGGGAGTCACCAAGCTATGGATGACGCAGCTGAGATGTTTCTATTCAGCAAGGCTTAACAGTGTACATTTTATTTTGGTAATTTTGTTGACACACATTGGCAAGATTCCTAACTCAGGCCAGTATTAAGAAACACTTTTTTTTTTCTTTTTTTTTGCTGAGCATTTGAGATCAGCGCAGGTAGTCAGTGATACGGTTCACTGGCCTGACTTCTGTGCGGGTAATGTGGGTTCAGTTGTTACTCGGTGAAAGTGTGAATGTGAGTGGGAATAGTTGTGTCTCTCTCATTTTGCTAAGTCAATGGGTAGCAACCATATGGTTGTCACTTGTGTGTGTTATGTTTATAAGTTCACCCAAATTTGTGAATTTCACTAAATATACTGCCTCCTTTTTTGGGGTGGTGGTGTTTTGTGTTCCTTCACCTGACTCTTGTTGGCAGCCACCTTGGCAAAGAGTGCCTGGGACACCTTGGCTCGCTTCATCTCCTGCTGGATTTCGTCATAAATTCCCGACGTGATGTTGACTAGCGATTCCAGCTTGATTGGTAGGTCAGGCACAGGACCTGTTGGCTTTGGCTGGAAAGAGGACATGTGATGTTTAGGCAGTCAGGTTGAAGGAAATTTTAATTGGTAATACAAACTAGCACCGCCTATTAACAAATGTATCCAATTTCAAACGTGATCCGTAGTTGTTTGTGCACACAACATAGATCACAAGTTTGGGGGCGTGTTTTATGGATAATGTGGCAATGTACGTTTTCAGGGCAAAAATGTTACCGCGTCTCTTGCTTCAGTTGGTCAAATTGATCACACTTTTTCCTGTCCAGCATCGAGATTTCTTATGCGTAGGATTATGTTGTATCAAAATGCTGTTTCAAATGTTGTTTTGATGTATGTTGCTAACTGTACTTGAGATCTAAAATGAACCAAATATGGTTTCTTCATATTTCATATCTGTATCTGTGTCATATCTGTTTCTTCAATTTTGAAGAGAGTTTTTCCTTTTCTATTGTATGTCGAAAGACCAGCTGGATTGTTTCGCTGATTGTTTTGCTTGTTTTTTTTTCCAAGTAATTTTTATGTATAGAAACAGTATTTGGCATGTCAACAGTGAACATATCAAAGTCATTGAGCTTTTGCACTTGTGTCGTGCCGTTGTAGTTTGCTAGCTTCCGAGTGCATCACGCTCTCAGGTCGCTGGCATTGTTTTGAAGTCCTCTACAAAGACGTGCACAGACGAGGTTAGTTTACATTCCAGATCCTGAGATAATTTGACATAGCCATAATAAATAATAGCCCACACGGCATCCGAGTTAAAAGGTCTTATCGCTGAAAATGCTCTATTACATCCTTTATGTTTGCAATAAGCGCCTACGATATCTTTGAAGTTGTTGTTCCATTATTCTTGGAATTTGTTTAAAAAGCGTAGACATTCATATTATTTACATGATATGCAAGATTACAGAGAACTCACTGAGTTGGCGATCTTATTCTTGTTCTTCCAAATGGAGGCCCAGGTATCAGGTGTTATCTGCTCATCCAAGCTCCTCTCCCACACTTTCTAAGCAAAGACACAGGACAAACAGCAGGTAAAAATGGAGTGTGTGCGGCACCATGAAATCCTTATTCAACCCATGAGCCAATGCGTCTTGTACCTGTGAGAGGCGTGGAGCGCCGGGGTTGGATGAGTTGGAGGCAGGAAGACCCACTGTGGGGTTCATGGTGCGCTCCCGCTCCTCTTGGTAGATGCGGTCGCGCTCGCCCTCGGGCAGGTTGAGGAAGTTCTGCATGGCCTTCAGGTTGACCAGCAGCGACTGCGAAGCCGTGCGAGGGTCCTCCTCCTTCCTCAGGATCTCTGACAGCAGACCCTGAGTTGACGGGAGCGATTTTGTTACTGCGGTGTAGCTGTACAACCCAATTGCAATGAAGTTGGGACGTTGTGTGAAACATAAATAAAAACTGAATACAATGATTTGTAAATCGTCTTTTTTTTCCAAGTAATTTTTATGTATAGAAACAGTATTTGGCATGTCAAATCGTCACACTAATATCTTTAATTGAATACACAACAAAGTCAAGACGTTTAATGTTTAAACTGGTAAACGATGTTTTTAGCAAATCATCATTAACTTTGAATTTTATAGCTGCAACAACGTTCCAAACAAGATGCGACAGGTGGCAAAAAAGACAGAAAGTTAAGGGAATGCTCATCAAACACTAGTTTGGAACATCCCACAGGTGAATGGGCAAACTGGGAACAGGTCGGTGCCATGATTGTTGAAGACAGACTTAGTCACTCAGTCAATGTGGACTTCCTTGGAATAAGACATAAAAAAGTCCAATGCTTGGGGTGGCTTTAAACCTAAAACAAATTAGCATTTACGTAATGCCTGCAAAGCGGAATTGGTGTAGCTTGGAGACGGGAAGACGGGAATGTGCACGTGTGACGAGCTAGGGCAAGATCCGAGCATTTTCTTCTTGTTCTTTTCATTGGCTAATGTAGTAATATTTGTTGCTTTCCTGTTGTATATGTTAGTTGCTCCATGTACAGCACTTTGTATGCAGCGATGGCTGGCTGAAAGTGCTCTATAAATACAGTTGAGTTGAGTTGCGTAATATCCTACCATTGCTAGTTAGAACGCATTCTACGCTGTTTGTAGTTTACTTACTGGGGTGTATTCACTAAGCAAATCGTCACACTAATAATTTAACTGCCTCACTTATTTTTTTGTTTGTATTTTTGCCAGAGCCAGATTTTTGCAAGAAATGAAGAAGTTGCAAAAATGCTTGTCTCAAAGAGCTAAACAGAATCTGTCAAAGTCACAGTACGGCCCATCGCTGGGTTACATGAGCAAATTACGTGAGGAATCGATGCATTATTCGATAGGATAATCAATTGGATTCTTTCGTGACAGCCCAAGTCATGAATTCCCACCAACGCTATACTATACTTAGTCTGTGACTCACGGACCTGTTCGTGGGTGGATTTGTCATACTCTCTCCTTGGCTTCCTCTGGCCCGTTTTTAGTGTTGTCCACATCATGCCACCAAACAGCACAGTCACTACGTGTTACCCTTTAAATATGCTGACTGAGTTATTGCAAGTTTGAATTTTTATTTAGAGGACACATCTTTGTTGAACATGTCCACGTGGTCAAATTATTCTTGTTATATAATCAGTTCTTGGGGTAGTATTTTTCCCCAGGCATTTTTCATGAGTTAGTTTTCTTTTTTTATTTCTTCAATAATTCTGTTCAGTTGCAGTTTAAAACCAACGCCTGGTTTTCATTGGTTGATTTACATAAAATTCTTTTTTTTTTGTTTGTGTTCTTGGGTGGAATTCTATGTACTTTGAAAGTACAACTCACACCTTTTCTTTCATAAGTTAAATGACTTATACATTATTGCATTGATCTAGTGGGGTGTGCTATAAAGTGTTTGGCGTCGCCTTGAATGCATCAGGTGCTTGTTGTCGTGTACCTGCGGTGAAAAAAAAAGAGGTCTAATGAGCTGGCAAGCTACCCCGCCATGCTTCTGGTATTACTAGTGAAAATACCTCCAAGGTGGGTAGCCGCCAATGAGGCCAACCCTGCGTAAAGAATTTCGCTTTTATGACTGGATTGGGTCTTGATGAAGGACAGCTTTTATTCCTTCTCACACATTGTGCTCTTTGGTCTGATCAGAATCAACGAGAAGGTTCCCTTTCACAACCTTCCCCTAACTTGCCGTTGCACTTCCTGTTTCCTTACCTGCGTGCGATTGAAGGCCACCCGGGCGAAAACAGCCTGGGAGACACTGGCTCTTTTCAGCTCATCACGAACCTGCTGGTAGATTTCAGAGGAAACCTCAGAGGCCGAGGGGTTGTTTCCCGGATGGTCACCGCCGACTTTGGAGGAACCACGCGGGATGGGCGGATGGTTGAGGAATTGCTGGTTGATGGCTTGTGGGTGCTGGTGGGCCAGCAGCCGGCTGACGGCTATCTGTTGGTTGATGAGGTGGGCCATGGCGAGCTGCTGGCGCACCAGCTGTGGGGAGAGTTGGGGCGAGAGCAGCCCACCTGGGCCCAGCAGGGGCTGGAGTCCGCCGGGCGGGTGGGGTGGTGGCGGTGCGGGCACTTGGCCAGTGTGGAGAGGGGGGCTGTGGTGGAGGGGGCCGTGGGGCGAGGGCTGTTGCTGGGGGAGGGGAGGCTGCTGGGATGGCTGCGACGGTGCCTGCGGATCTCCGGATCCTGCCTTCAGCAGAGGGCCACCGCCGCCCAAGTGACCGAGCTGCGCCAGGCCCGCCAAGTGAGGAGGTGGTCTTTGGCCCAGCATGCAGAAGTCAGCCATGTTGTCTCGCTCGACTACAGAGCAGACCACATTGTCAGTTGTTTAGCAAAACATTTCCTTTGTTGTCAAAAAAGAAGACTGATTACTTTTGATGTCCGCAAGATCTCGCCCAGACCACATCTTCTCCAAATAATCCACTGCTCAAAGCAAACAAAACAAGAAGGAAAATAAGGGTTAATCGTGGATGCATGATATATACACGCTAAAGTAAACCAATCTACAGGAATACCTACTGTTCAGAAGTACACTTAAAATATCATTGACAATATCCAATATTCGTCACTATTTCTATCGGCATTATTTTTGTCTGATATATATATATATATATATATATATATATATATATATATATATATATATATATATATATATATATATATATATATATATATATATATATATATATATATATATATATATTGACAACAAATGTGAATGTGAATAGTACGGGGACTATTGTATTATATTGCACTTAATTGAACTTATTGACCTTATCCATATTTGTATTTATATTGAACTTAATTGAACTTATTGACCTTATCCATATTTGTATTTCTATTGCACTTAATTGAACTTATTGACCTTATCCATATTGTATTTATATTGCACTTAATTGAATTGTGTTTTCTTTTCTCTTAAACTTTCTCTTCTTTCTACCTACAATCTTGCTGCTGAAGGCTGTAAATTTCCCCAGTGTGGGACAAATAAAGGATTATCTTATCTTATCTTATTTATATATTACACACACACAGCAAGAGTCAGATTTTACTTTACAACTAATAAGAGCCAGGTACCACTAAATGCGACTTTATAAGTTATTCATATGTGCTTAAGGCTTTGTTAAGTGTTCAGAAAGATGAATTGTCTGTTTGTGAACACAGACCAATGGAGCCATTATTGTATAATGATCATTTGTACTGTGATATTTGAGGGTACTGTATCGCTATATAATTCTGTATTGACACAATACTGTGATATACACATGTGAATGTATACTTCTTTTTACACTTAAACGTCAGCTATAAAAAAAATGTCACTTAAAACAAATTATAGAGGTCAAGAAGTTTAAAAAGCCTGGAAGGGATTAATTCTATTTACATAAGGTCTTGCAGGAAAAACATCAAATTGACCAAAATTTGAAGGTCAAACTGATTATTTTCCAGTTGTGAGGTTCCACTGAATTTATTGCCATGCAGGGAAAGCCCCATTGCGGCTATCGAGCATACCTTTGATTTTCTTGTACTTCTTGTACCAGCGACCAAACTCTTGGCATTTCGCAGTGGAGACGTTGGCATAGTAGGAGCTGTTCACGATAGACGAGATCATACTCTGAAAGGCAGAAAAGAAACAAACTAAGATAATTAATAGCCGGCATGATACCAAATGTTTAGTCACGCCACAAAAAAAAAAAAATCCATGAGACACACACAATTGAAACAGACAGTAATCATGACTGCAAGTCACCCGTAGAAACTTGAGTTCATAGAGAGCAGTGACAAAACGTCCAACACACACACACACACACACACACATGCTTGCAATTGATCCGCTTGCTGCCATCAACGCCCCCACCAGAGCTCCGTTTAAGCCCGTAAATCTCCCACAGCAGCCATTATGATGCATCAAGAGCGCTGAACATGCAGCTGGGCAGTTAAAACACGCCAAAGTTTGATTAAAATGTAGTAATAGTTATTAATCATTTTTATGATCTGGCTTTCTAATTGTGTGTGTTGTTAAGACGGACAACTTGTTTTGTAGGTTCTTTTCTAACCTGCGACAGAGGACACTCTTTGGCCAGAGTGCTTTGGTTCATTTCCTTGAGGAGCTCCTTGAGTGCGTTCCGGACAGTCGCGTGGTTCCATTGCTCACAGGGAAGGTCTTCAAGCTTCGAAAAACTACATCAAAAATAACAGATAGATGTGGCAAAAATATTTACACTCGGTGCTTATGTAGAAGTCCAGATACTTGTGTAAAAATACTGAAGTACTGATTCAAATCCTCCACTCCGAAATATACTTCAGCACCAAAGATATTTTTCTAAATCTGTTGCCGTCATCATGGATGCTCAGTCAATCAACCTCTCAACCGCACTTTGTTGCGTTGTCCGTGGAGATTGAAATAAGTAACCAGCCTATTTTGACAATGAAGTATGTTGCACACCTTTTCAGATGTAGCGAGTGAAAATAAAAACTCCCCAGGACAAAGACATCCACAGATATCCGAAGTTTCAATGTGTTGTGGCGAAAATTATACTTGTCACGCAGAGACTACTACTTTCAACGCACAAAAGTGGAGGTATGGCATTGGCAGAATAGGCTTCAATTTCACACAGGCAGTGTTCATCCTCGGTTCTGGTTCTAACACAAATCCCAAAGACCCCCCCCCCCCCCCCCTTTTGGGGGGGG
>CAAKHF010007166.1:12059-31355 GCA_901007745.1 Hippocampus kuda
AAGCCCCCCCCCCCCCCCCCATTCTGTCACGGTGGTGGCTACACAGAAAAATCTCTGCTTTTACAGGCAATATAAAATGAGCAGTCACTTTCTTGGTGACACTCTCTCCAAAAGGATGAGCTGCTTGTGTCATGCGCCTCCCTTCCATATTATGCCATAAGGATATTTGTCTCGGTCTCAACCCCTCACCTCCGGTGCCTTCGCCGTCGTCTTTTAACCCCAACTAAATGAACCCAGGACCACGCGCCCTGCTCTGCCATCGCTACGTTTACGCGTATCAACATGTCAACAAATCCCGGCTGGTATGTGCCTCGACAATACGAACAAAAACGCCTCTCATCTGTACTTTATCTGGTTTTATCTGTCCATCAGGGCTTTGGCTCCACTCTTTCCCAAGGAGTCTGATGCTAGATAAATGCTTGAAAGCTTCAATTGAACTTTGGTAATCAATTCTTAATGTGCAATCAGCTGCAGTGACATCACCACATTACTTCAGAGCTGGAGTGTGACCAAGAGAGGGAAAAGTCTGACCTTTGAACTTGGATACGAAGGGTGACCATGTGGTAGACCTCCATGAGCATGTCGGCCACAGTCGCCTCCGGAGCATCTGTCAGGAAGTGGATGGGCAGAGGGTTCCACCTCCCCACCTTGATAATACCTGGACGAACCAAAGCAGAGGGGAAGCCGCATTTTGATTTGGAGTTTAACACGAACCAACAAGCTGCTATAAAAATATGGACAGACATTTGATGACTCGACTCCAAATGCTTTTGGCCAATATTGAACAATATTAGTGATCCGTTCCACTATATATTCGTTTAATACGTGCAAGAATTGTCTGCATGTGGCATTTGGTGCTGCTGATTTGCTTAGCAAAAGAGTTGGGCTAAGCAGTGTCCCACAATGCCCGTGTGTCTATGAACTGAGACCCTGTCACACTTCATCAGCACTGCCTTACAGAAAAGGCGCCATCCCACTTCCGCTACTGCCGCCAAAAGTTGAAAATTTCCACTTTGAATTTTCGTCGTCCTACCGTCATGTGAAAAAACACATTCAAAGAAACTAAAACCAATGATGCTTTTATACGTAATAGTCCCTGAGTCATTGAACACAAACCATGAATTCAATCCGACATTAACTTAATTTTTATGGCTGCATCTTCATCACTGCGACTGTGGTCAGGTTTGAGTTTCAAATGAACGAGTTGTTTCTTGTTTCTCGTGTTGTGACATGATGTCAATATGGAGCTCTTGATTAAAACAACATGCTGAACGTCTGAATTAGGATCATAAGAAAATCAAGCGCGTACATGAGCGGGTACATAAATGTATACACACGCACGCACGCACGCGCACTGGCTGGAGCTGCAAAAAAACTAAACAAAGCTAATCACATTACTGTCCTCTAAATGAGATCCAGACCAGTCTGAGAAAAATGTCTCTCTCTTTCCGAACCCCTTTTGCATGCCTCTCTACTTCTCATTTCTTTGGATTTGTTTCTTCCACTTGATCCCTCAAAGGTCCTCTCACTGTGTCATGGTCATAACATTAGCTATGTTTGCGCAATCGAATGACGCCCTATATAGGGACCGTACGAGTGAGGATAAGCGGTACAGAACATGGATGGATGGATGGACATTGCTCCAGTAGTGCCACGAGAATTTTGGGGCTCTGTGAAAAAAAAAAAAAAAAAAAAAAAGTTTACTTCGGGCCCCTCCACGTCAATTAAAAATAAAATTTTTGGAAACCCATGGCAGTCCCTCTCCCCCCAGTTTCGGTGCTCTTGCGCAAGACCATCAAGATAATATCCATTTGGAACCCTTAACGTAATTATGAACATGTAAATTTCAGATTATCAAACCAACATGAACGTTGATTATGCGCTTTTATTCCCCTTTTTTGAATTAGCATTTTATTAGCCATCCAATGAAAAACAAACATGTCACTCCCGAAAATGTTTTCTGGCAAAAAAAAAAAAGAGATGCTTTCGCAATTTTTAGGAAAGGAAAAAGGAGCAACTTGGACAATAGTTGTTTTGGATAGCAAATATGGTTTGTTTGTGTAAAAAGAACAAGTCATCAAGGCTGTTGTTCACGAGCAAACAACATTATTTTTATTTTGTCATTGTCCAATAAAAAAAAAAAAACATTTCACTCCAAATGTTGATTGTCTTATTAATATATTTTCTAATGGACCACAATAATACTCATACTTGAGGATTTGTCAGACAGGACACATTTCTTCCAAAAAAACAAACAAAAAAAAAAAACCCCAAAACGATTTAAACAGTGATTTAAACACAAAATAAAGAATTGGATCCTCATTGGGGAAACAACACAAGTGACCAACCAAACCAATGCTGCAAAATGTAAACTACACTGTATCCCTACGGCGTGACATGCCTGCGGAAAACACAGCGGATATAAATGTTGACGTTTCAACAAAACCAAAAACTTGAGCACATCTCTGAATCCATCCGTCTGTATCGCTTTGCGCTGTTGTTGTCGTCTGCACTCAGCGCGCCCGATAATCGGTTGTTGGAATCAAATGCGTGAATAAGCAGACAAACACAAAAACTCACTGTAGACGTGTCCATGCAGCATCTGGCATGCAACAACACACACGCTCACATACACACATACGACACACGTGCACACTGCCAGTGTGATGGCAAGTACGTTAATAATTAATTCATCATTTCTGATCAGCAAGGGGGCTGTCTGCTTGTTGTCCACGTTTCAAAAGTTGAAATTCTTGTTTCCCGCATTAAACATTCTGAGTGCCATCTGCGCTCCAGCATGGATGCCCGAGTGCGCACTCCCAGTCCCGGTGTCCCAGTGTCCCATGTCATGAGCTAAAGGTCTTTTTATTGAGGCTGGACATTTTAAAATGCATCATTTTCTGATGCACGTACCTTTTTGAGTCCACTGATGTTTGACTCACTTGGTTCGAATGTTTAAAAGCACGCTGTAACGGCAATAGATCAGATTCCTCTTCATCAGTGCGTTGTGTCGCTGATAAAGGAACACGGTATGGTGTAAAAAACTCGGACAGAATCAAATCTCTTCATGTGGAACCGTGTCGCGTCAATCTTTGTACAACGACACACTGTTCTTGTGTTCAGCAAATTGTTACAATGTGCTGGCTGCTCACTGTAACAATGCTGCCCAGTATTTTAAGATAAGATAAGAAAACCTTTATTAGTCTCACAATGGAGAAATTTCCAATTCACAGCAGCAAAGTTAAGAAAGGAAGAAGTAGAAGAACAAAATATAGGAGCTGCTGTAAAGACAGCCACTCTCGCGGCGCCATCTTAAAGTCAAAATAACAAATTAATACAACACAACACAAAAGACATAGACGGTCGTGCAATATTTTAAAAAACCTCCAAAAAATGCACTGTGTAGGAAGTGTTTAGGCGTGTGTACTTGTTGGATTTCAAATACGACACAAGCACTGTATTGGAGTGTATTCACTATGAATGAACCCCAACTACTGACACATTCAAGTGTGTCCAGATAATGTAGAAAAAAGCAGGAGCCACTTCGAATCAACCCCTCCGCCGCCCCCCACCAAAAAGGTCCCAAAAAGTTGAACGTCCAGTGTCTTGGTGCCGTACGGACCCGTCAGACGTGGCACTGCAACAATGCTGACCACTGTTCACTGTTCACCGACGTCAAGCCCTAAAGTACACGTCTGCGCCCATCCGTGCTATAAAAACCTTCAGACCCTTATAATTGAAATAAACAATATCTCCCACTTAATTACCGGCCTGGGCTAATTAAAGAATGGCCGTGGTCCTCGGCCGGGCCTTTAAATACACCAGTGGGACGCAAGAATGCAGGACACAATTCAAACAGGCAGAAAATAGCCGGGACTCTGTGTAATTTTGGTCGTGGACCGCAGAGGGAAAAATGTATAATTTAAGCCAGAAATTATTCAGTTAACATAAATGGTTGTTTTAAAAAACAAAAAGTATTCATTAGAGAGAAGCCGGAGGGAGGCGCGTCGACTTTGTCTGCGAGGCTGCATGACGACGCACTCTTCCATTCAAAGCGTATGCCGGTGTGTGCGTGTGTGTGTTTTCGAAGGCTTCTTTGCCGAGGTGAAATCAAGTTGACGTGCGTCTCTGTGTGTGCGTGCGTGCGTGTTGATATGCACTGGCTGGGAAAGACTCGCGCTGCACTCACATTGGTTTTGCATTTTGTGTGCGGCGTGTGATGCCCGCAGGAATTAGGGCCAAGTGGGGCAGTGCAGCATCCTATCCAGTAGGTGTCATTTTGATTCAAAACAACAACGGCAACGACAAACTCGTGGCAGTCTTTAAAAGTAGGGATTCCATTGCAAAAAGAATGTCGCTTAATAATCATCATTGTAATAATACTCCTACTTTTGAAATAAATTACAATTCCTTTTGACTTCGATGGCGTTTTTGCCATCTCTCCCTGTCCTTTTTCTGCCTTTTATGCAGTGGAACTCCATCTGCCTAGCGGCGAATACTGGATGAGAACACGCTACATTTACTCTGTTACGTTTACTTTAAAACTTTTTAGATCAATTGTACTTGCCAGAGTAGATTTAATGCAACATACTTTTCACTTTTTACATGAGTGTTTTTGTTCAGAGGAAAAACAACTCCACTAAATCGAGATATATTCTGCTTGCTACTTTTAGTTAGACTTATTATTAGTTGCACAGTCTTGGTTGGCCAGAGAGGCGTCTGGGTCGGGCGCTGTCAAATAACAAAATGCACTAAGGAGTGGCACCCAAATTTCGTTGTATTCTATACAATGACAATAAAGGCGATTCTGATTCTGATTCAATAATCCAATGCAACCAATAGCACCGTTTGACTCCATTTCACCAATCAAACAAAGCCAGGCAGTCACATGACCGCATATGACGTCTCCACAGCGCCACACAGAGGCAAAGTTTTCAGAGTGACTAATTTAGATGACATGGCACAAATAACAGAGGAAACGATGGCGTGCGACTCAGTCACACTCACACCTGGGGCCTCACATTAATCCATTTACTTGATAGACGATGAAAAAACAAAAAAAAAAGTACGTCATGCACTGTGATCTGTGTCTGCCTAAAAATTTCCATATTTCAGCCGACAAGAACGCAACTTGAGAAAACACCTTGTGGTTTTCTTTGCAAACTCTGCCTGGTGAGTCTACTGTGCCGCTTCATGATTGGAGACAAAGAAACTCAGTTTGCATCAATTTATGTTCTTTCATATAGATTAAATGTATTATTGTTTTAGTTTAAGTGATATCGTTGGCATTGGCAGAGCTTGACTTTTAACCTTGGGGTGAGGGGCTAGTGGGGGGTGGGGCATGGCCGTGTCCATCTCAGGTCGTCAGCAAAACAACAACACAAAACTCACAGATCCGCACGCACGCACGCAGAAAACACTGACAAACATCCAGTATGTGTTGCTAACGGAGATCGGAGAAAAATGTGGAAAAAAATTCTCTGAAAAAATCAGAAAATATCCAAAAATCAATTTTCTGGTCTGGTACCTGGGGATCCAAGCATATTTTAAAAATGGGGTGAGGGGGGTGTTCCGGTCTTGACTTGTAAGAAGCATCCAGTGCATGTTTGTGTTCACGAGGCTTCACCAGGTGAGCTGCAGGCCTGATAAGAAGTGCCGGCCTTGAGGCCGTAAAAGAGGATTTAGCTGCACCAGTGTGTTTACAAGTCAGGAAGAAAATGACAAACTCGATCACATTCGAAGCAGCATGCACATGTGTATTTATGCGCCCGCTAAATTGAACAGGACTAGCGGCCGATGACACATGCAAACATTTTGGTTAAGATTTCTAACAGATGTAAAGTGTCTTGCGAATGGCTGTGTCATTTTTTATTTTTCTTTTTTTGTTCATAAGTGCAATGTTGTGCATGTAGGAGGACGGGTGAGTGTCACTGCCCTTTTGCAGATGACTTCAATATGTGCAACACTTGACAGCTTATCTTTTGTTGTCCTTCATATGCATTCTTTACACATACTTACACAAAAATACATTGTTATCCAACATTTTGTTCTTGACTCTTGAGTGTCTTGTGTTTGCGAAACATATTGATGCCTCTGGAACATTGACTGGTACAATGTTACAGCACAGTGACTGGTGACTTTAACAATAGTGCCTAATTGCTGTTTAGAGGACAGTGTGTGGTGTAAGACAGCGGGAAAAATGCTGTCTGTCTTAAACACACGAGCAGTATGGTATCTGCCTGCCGGAAACTCGCTACCAAATCAGTGTCTGCCTTAAACGCAATATAAATGTTCAGTATTGTCTGTCTAGACACACTGACTCGATGGAAGCACATAAACAGTATGGATCAGCTCTCTTTAATGGTACACGTGTCCGTACAGTGACAGCAAAAACACTGTACTGTATACTCACTGTAACAATACAGTACAGTGTCTTAGTAAAACATTGGAGAGCAGTGGTTCTTTCTCAGCTGTTGTCACCCTGTGATAGCACCTTCCTGTTGTTGCAACGTCACGAACGATTTTAGAGACCTTAATAATATATTTTTTTCCCATCCATCCATGATCTGAACCGCTTTATCTTCGCGAGGGTCACGGGCATGCTAGAGCCTATTCCAGCTGTCTTGGGGCAGTAGGCGGGGCACACCCTACACTGGTTGCCAGCCCATCACAGGGAATGTATTTTTTAAAAATTAAAATAGCCTCTGAAATTACATTTACACAATGTTACATTTTTAAAAAGTTTCTAACATACCGCCAAAAGCATATCGCTAGCTATGACGTCCGTTAGCCAAAAGATTAGCTGCATTGTATTTTTGTACAGATAAGCTAGTGACGAGAACACAAGTAAGATTTTCTCACGCTTATTTATGCTAATTATATGTTCTATGTGGGAATTTGGTACGCCTTAGTGCTGTGTGGAAAAAAATCTGAATACAAATACATGTCATTTTTTTATAAACTGTCTGTAACCCATCTAAGATGGGTCCTCGACCCACTTTTGGGTGCTCACCGTTACAGTACAGTTTCTACTGTACTGTAACAAGAAGACCTTATATACTCACTGCAAAAGTACAGTGTTTGTAAGGCTCTTTTCATCCAAACATTGACACCCATCTGCTTCTGTGTGGTGCATTTCAGCCAAAACACTTACGGTAATTGATACCAACGAGCAATGGCAAAGCAAAGAGATTGAAGACATTTCCAGGACAAGTGTGGATTTTAGCACCAAAAAAAAAATGGTTTGACGCACTCAGTCTAGGTCTTGATTTGACAACCACTTCCAACTGCTGCTCATCCACACTTCACTCACAATTCCCTTTAAATATTGGAAAAGTAATCGAACAGGTACATGACACTGACCGTGGGCTTGTGCGGCCGAGCTGTGCGAGTAGCCGAGGGCCAGCAGTGCCGTCTCCACCAGCTGGGAGAAGAGAATGTCCTTCCGCACTAGGACAAACTCTGCGTGCTCCTCCCTTCCGTCGCATCCGTCTGCCTGGTTCCCACTGTCCGCCTGCTCCACCACACAGAAGACGGGAATCATCAGACCTAGCGGAGAAGGAAGAAGAAGAAAAAAAAAATCCTATTAGATTTGAGACCATATTGTCTGTTATTCTGAGAGAAATTGCGGAGAAGAAATACAGTTGTAACATCGAGAGCGCGCGCACACACACACACACACACACACACACACACACACACACACGCGACTGTTTACACACACATCATTCATTCATTCATACATTCATTTTCCGGTCCACTCATCCTCACAAGGGTCATGGGGTTGCCGGGCAGTAGGTGGGGGACACCCTGAACTGGTTGCCAGCCAATCGCAGGGCACACAGAGACGAACAACCATCCGCGCTCACACTCACACCTAGGGACAATTTTGAGTGTTCAATCTGCCTGCCATGCATGTTTTTGGAATGTGGGAGGAAATCGGAGTACCCGGAGAAAACCCACGCAGGCCCCGGTAGAACATGCAAACTGCACACAGGAAGGCCGGAGCCGGAATTGAACCCACGACCTCTGCACTGTGAGATCAACGCGCTAACCACTGGATCACTGGGTCGCCGGTTTGAGTACACCTTCAAACTCAAATCATGATTCTTCATTTTGCACACATCATATACAGTATAGCAAAATAAATATCCAATGTCTATACACGCGCGGCCCATTGGTCCAGTGGTTAGCGCGTTGACCTCACAGTGCGGAGGTACCAGGTTCAATTCCAGCTCCGGCCTCCCTGTGTGCGGTTAGCATGTTTGTCCCTGTGTGGGTTTTCTCTGGGTACTCTGGTTTCTTTCCACATTCCAAAAACATGCATGGCAGGTTAATGGAACACTCGAAATCGTCCCTAGGTGTGAATGTGAGTGTGATTTTTGTGCGATGGATGTTCGTCTCTGTGTGCCCTGCGATTGGCCGGCACCCGGTTCAGGGTGTCACCCGCCTACTGCCCGAAGACAGCTGGGATAGGCTCCAGCACCCGCCGTGACCCTTGTGAGGATAAAGCGGATCAGAAAATGGATGGATGAATGTCTATGTTATCGGACCACATTCTGAAGTGGTGTGAATTAATTCTCGCAAAAGATTGGAATTTACTGGGATTTGCAAATTTAAAATAAAACACATGGGGCCAAATTGCTGATTTTGGGTTGTGTTTTAATGTATTTTTTTTCTTTTTGACTGCAGTTGGAATGAAGCCTCAAACCTTATGCTGTCCAGTTCATTGGTGTGGTATGGCTCGGATCGGCAAACTTTAAAAGGCTTGTATTTTGACAGTGGGGAATGTACTGTAGGCAGATTGGGGACTCAAGCCATAATAGCTAGTCAGCGTGCAATTTGTCGGTTTGGGAAAACAAACACAAGTATATCAAGTGGCAAGCAAAGGTGGATCCTCTCTTGGCCCTTCAAAGGCTGGCATTGTGTCACGTTCCACCCTCCAAAAAGCTCCCATTGCAGCCGGCACTCACATAATAGAAATGTGCACCGTTTGGAACCACTTTGAACGGAAACATACCGGTAATAAAATAGGAAGCAAAACTGAACAGGTTTGCCAGAGAAGGAACTTGTTCTTCTCTGCTTCCATAAATGTCTTTCAGAACGTCAACCTTGATTAGCTATTTTTTTTTTTTTTAATATATGACTGTCTATTGTTGTGAAGCCACCTGTCAGCTGGCTCGAGATGAAAGCTGTGTGTGTGGGCCTGATGGGTTGAGAGCTTTAGGCAGCGTCCCAGCACTAATAATGCACTGTACCATTAGCCCCCCAGTCTACCCCATTCACCCATTTCACTTCAGCTCCATCCAGCTTATTGTTTTAATCAGCCAATTCCAATATTTCAATTTCTTCCTCATTAATCACTCCACTCGCGGGCCCTCCAGGCGCTCATGGAGTGAATTACACACCGGAGCACCGTGCCAATTGGAGTAAGTGAATTTTTCCCCAACAGGGAAATATAACTGTCAACACTCTCTCTCTCTCTCTCTCTCTCTCTCTCTCCCTTGGTTGTTGTCATGCTAGGCCTCACTCGCCACTGGATGCTCTGGTTTGGATGATGCGACGTGGCCTCAAACCTCTAATCCCTCTAATATGTATGAGGGGGGTTTAAAATAAGATGTGTGTGTGTGTGTGTGTGTGTGTGTGTGTGTGTGTGTGTGTGTGTGTGTGTGTGTGTGTGTGTGTGTGTGTGTGTGTGTGTGTGTCTTTGCTGTGGCTGCGTGGTTTTGGCCGAGACACGTCGAGTTTCCTGTCTTCAAGGAAAATGCTGTCATGATTCCTGCATCGGGAAACCCCTTCCTCCTTCCTTCCTCTTTCATCGTCACCTTTTTCCTCTTCCTCGCCATCCCATCTCAGCTCTTCCTTGCTTTGATAACCTCTTCAACTCGTGCTGAAAACCGCTCCATCGCCGCAAAACCACTCAATTTTATGTTTGGCATTCCAGCAAAAGAACCCCAGGAATGTTATATGATAAATATTGGGGAGGAGCGCCCAAATGTATAAATGTCCTTCTAATTTTAGCATGAGTCAAAGGGAAAAGGGACTCTGGGATTAAACTTGGGGCAAACATATGGCAGCAGCGTGCGTGCACATGTGCATAAATAAGAATAACTCTGGATACCGGATCGATCAACCACAGTGGTCTGCGTAAATCTTGTTTATATGATGCACTCATTTTTATTTGCTGAGCACCTTCCTCCTCTCCTGCTATTGTTAAAGAGACACGGCCTCTCTGCCTTCTTAACAGAGGAGCTCAAAGAGTTCAAAGGTCAAATACAGGTCGCATTACAGCGGAACCTCGAAGGTCGAAAAAAGAGATTTCAAGAAAACCATAATCTCAAAGAAAATAATCAAAATAGATACAATCCATCATATCACCTTTGTTGTCCAAGGTACTTTTTGCATTATGGTAATTCTAATTCTGAAGTTATACGACTTATTTTTGAAAATTTTGAATTTATTAATTTTTTTTACTTTTCCAGGGAAGTTGGGTGGGTGCAAGCCTCCGAATATCACAGAAAATATATAGTGGAGATTTATCAGCATCTTTTTTAGAATTTTGTGGGGTGTTAAAAAAAATAAATAATTGAATGAATTTTAACGGGCATCAATTATACCCTGATTTTTGGTCCGGTCCAGTCTCCATCACCCATCATTTTAGTTAGTGTGTAGTTTTGAGTTGTAATTTCACCATTCACCACTAGATGACATACCTGGCTTAGGTGTGCTTGCACCGGGTCGGCATAATATTTATGCATAGATTTGGAATGACATGCAGCACAAATGTATAGTACGTCAATGACAAAATTCTGACTGAATTGAATTTTGTGAAAAAAATAACAAAAATGTTTTTTTGCACTTCATGTTGGTTGCTGTTCAGTTTGTGCTGTCCTTGAATTTTTGTGCCAGAGAGCCATTTGCACAAGATAAAAATCACAGTTTGTAGTTATTTTGTTGTTTGCTTTGTTGTTTGTTTTGTTGAGGTCTTTCATACATGTAGTGAGAATTGTATTCTGAAAAATGAAATATTTTCAGAGCATGTATTTCGGACATAAGCCTGTATTTTGCTCATGTTTAAAACAGCATTTTTTTCATAGATCTTGTTCGGAAGTGTATGATCTCTGCGGCCCCCCCAGTAGTTCCGAAATTGTGGCCCCCTTCAACATTTAAGTCGCCCATGCTCTAAGGTGGTACTTATTTTTTTTTTGCATGACAGTTACAAATTCCCGAAATTTTACGTAGATCCCAATTTGTAAGACCTCGTTCAAGTCCAATGTTACTGCGGCTTTTTGTGCAAAGGCCGGAATGGCGTAATTTACATAAAATGATATCAGTCACCAACGAATGACAGAATTGGAATTCTAGACCGATGACATCACTTACCTCCAAGGGGTCTAAGTGCCGCCCCATTTTGCCGTAGGCGGGGCCCTGTGGGGCTGCCATTGAGTTCCATCCGGCCCTTCTTGCCCGGTGGGGGCGGGCTGCCGATGTCCGGGCTGCCCCCTCTGCGCTCAGGACTGTCCTGCGTGACGGGACTTTCCCCTCCTCTCTCCATCCTCTTCCAGACCCCCAGTGGAGCTCCAGTCAGAGAGAAAGAGGCTAAGGGCAAACACAAAGTGGCATCATGTAATGTTGCAATGCATCATTTTCACAGCAACACAAGCAACAAATATCACTGTTATGACCGATCTTCAAGTATTTTATGACATAATTTCAACTAATACATACTTTGTAATGTTCCGTGTCAGTCCACTTAAACATTATAAAACATTTTATATACAACATTCTGGGATAACCGTGTGTGTGTGTGTGTGTGTGTGTGTGTGTGCGCGCGCGCTCGCGCATGTATGCGGGTACGAGGAAAAAGCTCTTGCACTAAATTCAATAATATACTAGAGTTGTTTTTTTCCTTAGCCTATACAAATTTAGAGAGAAAATAGTAATTGCATATGTAAGATTCATCTATATCAAGATATGTCGCTGTGTTTTCATATGTGACGATTTTTGCACTTTTCTTCAGTTCTATTAATGTTCTTGTTCTTGATATCATTAGCAAAATATTGCAATACTATTGTATTGGGAGTTAGGTTAACCAATATTAAACATAAAATATATTGATAAACAAGCATCAAATATGTATAAATTTGATGGCTTTCTGAGAAATGTTGTGTATCTAAATGACCATTGGAAACACGCTTAAATCTTGGAAAACATAGGATGACCATACTGTGATCATTTGTGTCTTAACCTCAAAACATTTTTTTTTCAGTTTTCTTCCAAATTAACCATATGAACAATTGTAGGCATGAAGAAATTACTTTGAGTCAAATTGTATATTTCCTCATCATTTGTGGGTCACTGAAAAATTACTTCGAACTTAGTCAAAAGTGACAGTTTTTCTTAACTTAGTTATCACCATTCAAACTTTGTGCCATGATCTAGTTATCTGATTGGCTACAATATTCTTACAGTTAGGAGCTGTACGGCCATCTGCTCCCTTGGCGTGCTTTTTTTTTTTTTTTTTTTTGCTCGACTGCAAATGTGTTTCTGATTCAGATGGATGTTAATTTCAACACCATTTTTTTGAACCTCCATTTAAATACACTTCGTTTGTGTGGACATAGTCATAGAAACGTTAAAATTGAGGTTGACACTTAACAGAACAGAGCAATAGAAATAAACAGTCGCATGTGTGTGCGCGCGCGCGTGTGTGTGTGTGTGTGTGTGTGTGTGTGTGTGTGTGTGTGTGTGTGTGTGTGTGTGTGTGTGTGTGTGTGTGTGTGTGTGTGTGTGTGTGTGTGTGCACGTGGGTGTGTGTCTAATACAGGCTAATGCATTAGAAGCTGTGCCAGGCCCGACACAGCTTGCTTCGGGCCAAATGGACGTCTTTTATTTACACTGGTGGCCCCTGGACAATATCTGCTGGCATGTGTGGCTAAGAAGGGGCGGGCAAGATAAGAAGCCATGAGTGAGCAGCGAGAGAGACAGCACAGGCTAGTATTTGTCTATTAGAGGTATGGAAATGGAGATTTGAGAGGGTGACAACACAGTGGGCGTCTATGCTGACAGACTTTTTCCATCGATTCGTCAAAGCAAATGAGAATGCATGCTTCTTGTTTGAATTGACTTTCATGAACATTTGATTAGAAAGTGCTCCACTCACACTTTTTAGTCCCTCTGCAGTTTTTCATGCACCAGCTGTCCAAACCCTGCGTGGAAAAACAATTGCCTCAGCCAATTTTAATCAGCCAATTTGTTTAATTAAAAACAAAAGTCATTTATAAATATACCTATAATACTGTAACGCTTATAAATATTCATTTATTTCTTCTGAATAAATGTTGCAAAGATTTAAGGAACCGATTCAACACTGAGAAAAATAAACCAATTTTTAAATGTTGTGTAAGCTTTGCCCAAATCTGTTAAAATACCCGCCAACACAAACTCTATGCTTATGCTAATTAGCTGAGCATGTACATTAAATGGCCTTCCTAACCAATGATTATTATCACTGCATTCAGTAGCATCCGTCCATTCATCGTCACAATTTTTAAAAATTATTATCAAAGGTGATTGAACTGGCGTTTCGTGTTGATGTTTGTTTACAAGGTGTGCTAACTACCGAAAGCTAACAGCTAATATCAATCACCACAGTAAGCTTTAGCATTCAGGCGATCTGAATGTTATATTAATCTGAAAAAAAATCATCTAATACACCACCACCTAGGCAAAAATAACTTCACACAAGGAGTTGTCGCAAAGTTGTTTTTATGTCGTTATACTGTCGTTGCTGGACAGTCCCGGGGCGCTTGTGTCTTGCGCCTGTAATGGGCAGCATTTTTCACAGCCCTGCTTTGTTCAGCGGAGAGGTCGGTGCTGTTCAACGGTCTGCGGCTGGATGGATGTAAGGCTTGAGGAGCCGACGATGAGAAGAAAGGAGCGTTAGCGCGGAGCGCCGATGCGGATGTGGAACTGGGAGTCGCGGCTTGGAGTTTGAAGTGGATTTACATGGGACGGGAGAAGTGAACTAATCTCTTTTCGTCAATGGACGCTACAGCTTCGTGTTTGCTTTCAAAAACTTGGTTTGTAGCAGATGTGTGCACATTTTCAGCATGACGTCTCTGATCCACTGGTGAAAGGACACTTTGATCCTCTCCTCTTTCATCTATAACTGCTTCAGACAACAAAGTGTATGCAGAAAAGTGGTGAGGATTGCACGACTGTCTGTGTCCTATGTGTTGTGTTATTTTTGTTATTTTGACTTCAAAATAACTATTATTATTTTGACTTCCAGCAGCTCCTATATTTTGTTGTTCTACTTCTTCCTTTAACTTTGCTGCTGTGAATTGGGAATTTCGCCATTGTGAGACTAATAAAGGTTTTCTTATTCTTATTCTTATATTTTCATTTCATTTAATATTCCCACACATGAATAGAATTTATTTTAGATTTGAAGTAAATCATGGAACTTTGTTATTTGAACAAGAGACATTTCAATATTTTTAAACGTGGGTTTGCACGTAGACTTTACAACGACAGTACGTCAAAATTCTTTTACTTCGTAGACAAAGTCTTCAAAGTGACATGTCATACAGGAACCAGCACAGATTCTCCCTCCCTGCCAGGGTTGTCACAGACTTTAATATTTAATGATCAGAACAGCTAAGACTTGTGATCCCAAAAGTAATAACAAAGAGATTGTATCTGTGTTGTCTCGAACGGGCCCAGACCTGTTGTAAAATCTTGACGATACCTATCAAAAGCTAGCTAGATCGTTTTTGCCGACATCTCGCCATCTAACCTGCACAAAACATCACCATCAACATCCAGCATCGTGGTCTCTAATCTCCCAACCATGACATCACCTTTTGGTATGTGACCCAGCAGATAAAGACTGTTGTGATTTAAAGAGAAAAGTCGGTTCAGTCTGTTTCTTTTGCTTTTAAACCTAACCAAACTACCAGTGTTTTGTTGGCACAAAAGCCTTGATGTGATGATACCATAACAAGCGCCAATGTGGCCCGTTTGCAAACAAACAAGATGGCTGTGCCCAGCCCTACCACTAAATAATTTGCTTTAGATTTCATTAAACCCCATCCCAGAAAACTTTATATATTCTGACTCAAAGGCACCTGAAGTGGAAGGGCCTACTTATAGTGTGTACTTTGTTGTCCTTGCTGCTTTAAGCTTATTCTATAAAGCTGGTCAAAGGTATCAAATTCAAGTCTTGTCATTTTATGTGGCCCCATAATAGTTTGTGACACATTTTCAAAACTAGCCATAATAAAAATAATAATAATAAAAATAAAAAAACATTGTTATAACCAGATTCTGGAGCAATTGTGATGGGACAATTATCATATTTTCATTCTGAATTGATAAGATAAATTTGACACCCTTGCTCTACAGCACAGTTCACAAAATCAAGGACTGCAAAGGCAATTCATGAGCGTTGATTTCATGTTTCTCGCAAATATTCTTGAATTTTAACAACACTGAGGTATATGAGATATTGCAAGCATTTTGTTACCAATACATCATTTAAAATAAATTGAACAGTTGAACAAGCAACTATTTACTGTCTTTTGATTTCAAAACAAGTTATTCAGCAATTCGTTGTGTATATGTGATAATATAAGGTGATCATACATGATATGAAATCATTATGAATCATCCATCCATCCATTTTCTGATCCGCTTATCCTCACAAGGGGGGGGTCTGGAGCCTATCCCAGCCATCTTCAGGCAATAGGCGAGGGACACCCTGAACCGGTTGCCAGCCAATCGCAGGGCACACACAGACGTACAGCCATACACGCTCACACTCACACCGAGGGACAATTTTAGTGTGTTCAATCAGCCTGCCATGCATGTTTTTGGAATGTGGGAGGAAACCGGAGTACCCGCAGAAAACCCACTCAGGCCCGGGGAGAACATGCAAACTCCACACAGGAAGGGCGAAGCTGGAATTGAACCCGGTACCTCTGCACTGTGAGTCAACTGTGAGGTCGACGCGCTAACCACTGGACTGCCATTATGAGTCATAATGGCTCTCCGAGGGATACCATAACTACGATGTGGCCCGCGCTCGACTTGAATGCTGCAACGATCTGATACAGATCTGACTAAGAGTTAACCCAAACCCAAGCCCTCAAGCATCCGATCACAAATGGATAGTATTTGTGTTGTTTTTCTTATTGATTGGTAAAAAGACCTCTTAAATAATGTCGATGTACATGGATTTTTTTTTCATTAATGTCAGAGAAGCAGCTGTTGTAAATATGTAAACATTATATTGTTGTCGTGAATGTTTATCAGCATTTTTTGAAGATTGTTTTTTTACGTTTAAATTATTTTTATACATCATTTTCACTATGGAGTAAATGAAAAAGCTTCAAAAGCTGAAGAGTAAATATTCTAGGAATTTAAATCGATACATTGCTCCACCTTCTTCTCGATCGGTGATCGAATTTCTTTTTTTTTTTTCTAACTCTGATCGCTGGTCGACCCCAAAAATCTAGGTTGCGTTAAGTCGAGTGTTGAGGTTTTTTTTGTTTGTTTTTTTTTATCCCTGCTCTGCTCTGGAAATAGTTGGGCCATGTACTGTTAAACTGGTTTAGTTTTTAAGATGTCAAATTCAAACATGGCGTTCACGGAACAGCACGGTAGCCTCTTACTTAGCCTCCAGGACACAGATATCGGAGCAACTGGTTGTGTTGAGCGATTGTATACCATCTCCCGCAAGTCATTCAGCACACTAAGCAGAAGACTTTGCAACCATAAAAATATTTAAAATACATTGGATTGGATTGGCACAGTGTATTACAAGCTAAGCTAAGTGTTAGCCTAGCTTTTTGTAGTTTTTCTGCTATGACTACAACTATGCTTTCTTATTATTTTTATTTTCCGACTTGAGTGATCTGAGACTTTTTGAATGGGGAACAATACATTTTAACGACGAATGCTCCTCAAACCACATGATTACCATGACAACAATGCTTGCATATTGTCAAAATTAGATGTTGACACATTCAGCGTCAGTATTCCTGCAAAACTGTTGAGTCACTGCGGGCATCCGCCCGTGGCGAGATTTTACAACACAACCTGATTAGTTGGAAATAATGATGCTAATTTATCTGCGTGATATTACCCAAACATCAAGCAACTGATAAAATACAGTAATCTTTACGTTAAGTGCCATCTTGAGCAACTCCTTTCGTACCATCTTTTTACAACTTGATAAGTGAATAATGGCGTGTACGGGGCATCAAGGAGGAAATCAAGCAACCTTTTCACAGTGTTATCGCCCCCCGGACGCATCCCAGAATCAGTCGCAAAAATAGGGCGTGTGATCGTTAAAGCTGTTAATAAAAGCAGAGATAAGAGGCACTCACACGTATCTGCTGTGAGAAGTATAATGTCTTTTTGATAAGCACAAGTTCAGAACACATTTTCCAGTTTATTGCTGCCATTGAAATACTCACTGAGTTATGTTTCTTGATTCCTACAAATATCCTTTGCAGCGAGAGCTAAATGCTAAAGGGCGATCAAATTCCACAACGATCAAAGAAAGGCTTATTGTATATCATGAGCTTTTGTGGGTTGAAGGCTTTTTATTATAATTCGTCTGAGGTTTTATTGTGGGGCGAGCATGTGGTGTGAATCTTTTGTCTCTTCAGTTAGTGTTATAATTCATATGCCAAACAAATTACCATTTTGCGGGCTTTTCTATACTCAAACACTAAGCAAATTATGCTGATGTGTTCATCCTGCTTGAAAGTGAAATTTGGTAAATGAGTAGACCCGCGGAAAAAAAAACCCTCAACAACTCAGGTCAGAAAAGACAGAAAGTCGTCCATTTTAAGATCATTTGGACCATTTCCAGCAGTCCTTCAGAAACAAAAGAGATTTTGTCCAATTTCAACCAAATGGACGTCGAACCGCAGGAATCTTTGATATGTCGTGAGGGCACACGTTGCCCATCCCATCTTTGTAGACATAACAAATCGACAAGGAGCTCGGGTTGTAGACACATCTGGAGAATGACAAAATGCTACAACAAAAGTACAGATACATATTTTTCAAACTAAGTTGTCCCATTCCACTCCCAGATGACTTATGTCCACTACGTCGTACTTCTACCTTTAAAGTTCTTGTCAAATCATGAATTATTGTGTCCTATATACCTAAAAGTAGACAAACACCTATACTGTAGGTTTAAGAGAATGAAGCAATGAGTCAAAAGTTACGTAATAGGACAGAAAGCTGGCTCAGAAGATATTCAACAGTACAGAGTTGCCTCATCTCTTCCTCTATGAGCCGCAATTGAAGCTTATCAATTATTAGCGCAGATAGCAAGAGATAAAAGAAGCCCTCTTCCTTGAGCGAAATGCACTTTTATCGCATTACGGTGCTATTGGTTAATGCTTGTCTGTGCTGATAAAATGAGGCGGGATGGAATTCAAGGCATGGCTGTCAATATGTACACAAAATCTGTGACGCGCGTCACCGAGGCAACTTGACATGCAAGAGGAAGAAGAAAATAAACAAAACAAAGAAATCGTTTGCATTTCACGTACAAAAGGTCACATGATCGGCTTATTGTGTGTTTGCTGTGTTGTTCTTACATCACAGATAGGGAACCTTTTTCTAATCGGGGTCCAGTTCAGCTGCCTTGAGCATGCAACATCTTTCTTATAATATCGCTAATATTATTACATGTGGTCTATTTCGAGGATTTGTAAATTCTTAATCGCAGTTCTTTTGAGGTATTACTTGGGTTTTGAATTTATGAGTTTTCTGGCAGGCCGCATAAAATGATCGCGTGGGTTGCATGGGGCTCACCGGTCAAGGCTTGACCACTACTGTCTTTGAGAGAGCACACGAACGCACGCACACACACACACACACACACACACACAAACACACACACATCATATACTGCGTATTATATACCTGTGTATGTATGTATATATATATATATATATACACACATACACACATACACACGCGTGCACATGCACACACACATATATCCAACTGCACAGTATTCAGTAAAATAAAGATGACAGCTCTTTTGTCCTCTGTCTGTCTCTTGTTTTCTCTCTCTCTCTCTCTCCCTCTCTCCCTCTTTCTTACACACACACACACACACACACACACACACACACACACACACACACACACGCACACACTGCTAACATTTTTCAAGGACCACACACATACTTAGTGACACACGTGTGGACAATACACACTTACTGTACAAGATGCAACAAACAGTATAAAAGAGAGGCAAGT
>CAAKHF010007167.1:0-13264 GCA_901007745.1 Hippocampus kuda
AGAGACTCTTTACTCTTTGTGTATATTACTTAGTTGATAAACCATTCTTTAAGTAGCTCAGAAGGTTGTACAGCATCTCCCTATGACATTTGAATTAAAAGATCCAAATGTCATACTTATCAATCTTCCTTAGTTGGCTGTTGTCAAGTTCACGAATCAATTAAAAAAAAACCTCAGTAAAATGAACAAGCATATTAAAAGCATCCATTTACCTTGCAGCAAAGGCAGCAGGTCAATCACTGCCTGGGCCAGGACTATTGACTTTGCCTCCACTTTTTTCTTCTCAGGAACAACCTCTATCAACGTCACTGACAGTAACAAAATTACTCACATTAACGTACTATTTTGTTGACAATCAAACTTGAATTGTTCTTGCAAAAACTACTTGAATGGGAATAATTCTAGTGGTAACTGTTCCATCCATTCCAAAACTAAGTAAAAGTTGTATTTTCCTCTTCTGGGGGGGTTGTGGGGAGGGGGTGTTGCTTTTTTTTTGTTGCTGTTATTGCTGTAGACATTTGGGTTTATCATTAAATGATGAAGAGAAGAACATTTTAGCTTTTATTACACGATACTTAAACCTTAGAACACAGGTGTCAAACTCCAGGCCCGGGTTTCATATGGTCACACCCATAACGGTAGCTAAAATGTGGCCGGCGACAAAAATGAGTTTGACATCCCTGAATTAGAAGGTAACAGCCGTTGTTTAAACCCAATCACCACACAAAACAAAGACGAAGCTTTATCAAAGAGATGAATGGGCTCATTGAAAAAGTGCAGGTAGTTTCGTTGCTTGGGCTTGCATGTCTTCTTCTGGGGCACGCTCATTGATATTTGTTGGTGTAAGATAATTATCCAAAACACTGCCAACCAAGGAGTTCATCAGGGGCAGGAAGTGAAAGGTTTTGGACTGGACAAATTAGTCTCAAGATTTAAAACCTATCAATTTTTTTTGTAGACTGGATGGAGCCATTCCTTAAAACATCTGAAAGAGGCTTCAGTGAAAGCACGGAAAAAACATCACAGAAGAAAATTACTAAAGTTTGGTTTTGTTGGACGGCCACAAACTTAACACTGTTATAGCAGGAAAATGATTGACAAGAAAGCTATTTCGGTCCATCTGTTAAAATACTTTAACCGGAAAAATGCCTTCCTGTATGGCTGCTAGGCCCCTTTCCAATGCTGTCTACATTGTGTGTCCAGATCAAAATGTCAATACGGGTACCTGGAAATAAAAGTGAAAATGTTGATCTCTTATGTCATCATCTTTTTATGTTAAATCCAAATCTTTTCAGTCCACAGCAAAAATAAATGACTTGGCTCCAATACTCTCGAAGGGAAGTACAGCAATAGTTGAACAGAACAGAAATATTTGAGCTAATTAAGTGTCTCATGCACTGGTTCAGCAAAAAGAAAAAAGAAAAAAAAACGAATGAAGCAATTTACATTACCTACGACTGGTTTATGAGGTATGTCACTGAGAGCCAGAACTGCACTGCAGCAGGGAAAACTGTGGGTGAAGTCATACTCAATGTATTGGGCTGCAGGATCAACTGTACGCTTTTCGGACTCTGCCAACATCGTACCATTGATCTCCATCCGAAGAAAACTTTGGATATTTCCAACCTTTTTTCCATGCTTACAAAAAGAAGTCACTTTGAATTAGGAGTGGAAGTAACAATTCGAGAAGACATAATTAACGTTATTGTCAAAAAAAAATGTAATGTCGTCCTGAAATCAAGGGTGCTGACACGACGCATAACACGAGAGTCAGTAGAGTGTTAGTAAAACAGTGATCAAACAAATCTCAAAATGATACAAATCAATGGAAAATTGCATGAATAATGGCCTCTTGGCGAATTGTTTAAAGAAAGCAGGATCTGAAGACAACGTGAAGCTGTCTTTACTCACCATGTTAGTTGCACGAGTGATAGTTATTTTGATGTCAAATACATTTTCTGACTCCATACCAGACTCCATCATTCAAGGCAAACTGTGAAACGAACTGAGAATGACAGTTACAGAAATTAGTGTCGACTCTGACTGTTAGTGTCCATTGATCCATCCATTCATTATTTGCTCCACTTATCCTCACGTGCAGGAGCCTATCCCATCTGTCTTTGGGCAGCAGGCAGGGGACACCCTAAACTGGTTGCCAGCCAATCGCAAGTCACACATAGACAAACAATCATTCACGCTCACAATTACACTTAAGGACAATTTAGAGGGTTCAATTAACCTGCACTGCGTGTTTTTGGAATGTGGGAGAAACCCCAGGCAGGAATAGGGAGAACATGCAAACTCTACACTGAGAGGCCAGATTTTAACCCTTGACCGATTGACTGTGAGGCGCATATGCTAAACAGTTGTTCACCGTGCTGCCCAGTGTTCATTTAATTATTTTATATTTCATGATTTCCTGATTTTAATCATATGTGAAGCTACTACTATACAGTTGTCAACATAATACCGTTCGATATTTAATATTTAGAGCATTTTTCAAAAGAAATAGGTGGGGGTTTTTTTATTTAACCTGCGCCAAAGAGAAACTATTACACGTTTTAGTCAATGGGCATAATAATAAGAAGAAGAAGAAGAAGAAGAAGAAGAAGAAGAAGAAGAAGAAGAAGAAGAAGAATTATTGAAACACATACAGGTAAATACGCAAACTAAGTGTTAGAGAACGTCAGATGCATAACTGCAACATAGCAAAGCTATGAGGATAGTTTCCCGAAATTTTACTAAAAGTGTGCTGCCTCATCTACAGGGTCCTATTTCGTTCTTTGCCACGAACCTCGAAGGGACAGCATTTTCGGTTCTGCGTATTATTTACGTTCCTGAAGCCGTTGCCTATAGCAACCAATGTTTTCAGTCCTTTGCAATTGCCGCATCGCTTCACGTACAAGGCGAAGTTGCAGCTTGCTTTTGTTGAGATGAAGGATGTATTTTCCACGAGTTATCATAAAAACTCTCTTACGTGTTTTCTACCGTGTCTCGCGCTTGGCGTTTAACAACATTCACGAAGATCATAACTCACCAAACAAATGTCATGCCGTGTCAAACGTAACTTTTTGTGAATGCCACGAAAAGAAGAGAAAAAGCGCACCCAACAAACAAACAAACAAACAAACAAACAAACAAACAAACAAACAAACAAAAAAAGAAAGCCTCGCTCTATGGGGTGCCTGATGGACCTTAAAAGACACCTCTCTCGCACTTTGTTTCCTCTCCACAATCTTGGACACTAATCTACTCGTGACGCCACTCCCCAAATGTACTCTGACGTCACAAAGATACATTCCGCAAAGTGGTAACTTTGGTGACAGCTTCCGCTGTGGTGCTGATTTTTTCTTTTTCCTTCTTTAATATCAAGTTCAAGTTCAAGTCAACTTTATTGTCAAATGTGCTCTATGTGCAACATATAGCACAGATTAAATTTCTTTCCTCGCAACTACAGTAGAGAGAGCTTATATTACATATATTTCCCCCACAAAAGGAAAACACTACAACAAATCCACTTGTGCTATAATGGCAGAGGCGGTAGTATAAAGGTACTGTACTCACAAGTACGCTGACTTGTGAAACACAACAAAACGGTAAAAAGTATTGATTCAATTCCTTTAGTAGAGGTAAAAAGTACATATTCAAAAATGGACACAAGGAAAACTAAAAATGAGCCGTCAAGTATATTCACTACCCATTGCATAATGGAAAAAAAATATTCTCTGCAATTTCTCTCTGATTGATTTGTGATGGACAACCAGATGTATGACAAAAATGCTGTTTCAAAATGTCTTCATACGTTTGAAGTACATGCTGTTATTGGTAATACATTGCATCTATAAAAGATTCACTATCCTCTCCTGACCCCAACGACAAAGGTTTGGAAGCAAAGGACAAAATAACAACATGCTGTAGTTTTCTTCTACTGCAAAAGGCACTCTTGCATTAAAAGGGTGGCACAAAACTAGTGAACAAGAAACCAACATTAAGTGCAAAAACTAATTTTGTATTTTTTTTTCACAAAAATCAACTAACAAAAATTATTTTTGATGTTTTATATTTTCCTGCGTATCATTCCAAGTCCGCAAAAATATTAGAACTGTATAGGGCATTATAAGTTTCAGTGTCACCCCCTTACTACCCCCATCTTTCGTGTACAACATATTTTAAATGTTTATCAGGTTTTTAAAAGAATTCTTTTGGTTGAAAAAAAAAATCAACCTAAAGTTTTTTGATGGTCACAGCAGAATGAATTCTGAAGTCAACAAAAACATTCTGTCTATCAATTTACAAAAAAAAAAAAAAACAAAACATGACAACTAATCAGGAGAAACTTTCCGTTATCGACGTCGTTTGGCTGTCGGCAATGACACGGCTCACTGACGGACTCACCGTACTGTTGATGCCCACCTCTGAATATTATAATGTTATTCACTTGAATAATGTAAGTTGCAATATTTTTGCTCACTTGAAAAGTTCAGAGCTTCAAACAAAATGTGCTCTATCCTGACGTAAACACCATTAAATAAAATCTGGAATTCTGAACTTGTGTCTGATATTCCTCTTTCGATCCGAAACCCAAATATTTTCAGTACACAACAGAAACAAAGAAACTGACCTTGCCATTCCACTACTTTTGTGAGGAACTGTAAATTGCAGGGGTACTTAATTTCCTCCATGTAGCCTCCGTAAGAAAGAGGGCGCTGTAGGCTGTAGTTCTTAGCTCGCAATGCTAGATGGACGCACGGCTCTGGTAACAAAGTACTTCCGGGAGTTGGAGTTCAACGATTTTGTTCCTCGCGTGAGCGATATAACACTACTTTGGTGTTTATCTGCCACTGTTGTCAAGATGTCATACAACTACGTGGTTACAGCTCAAAAACCCACGGCGGTCAATGCTTGCATCACAGGTAAATGCCCCGTTTTGCTGTTTATCGCAGCAATAAGCTTGCATGTTCGCTGAACTCCCGCGCTGCACGTCCAAAAAGCTCCACACGGGCCTGTAGTAGCTGATAGCTTAGGGTGGGCTAAGATCTCTTTACCTGACAACTCTGTCTTGGATATACGTTTCATACTCATCGTGCAATGTATTTGCATTGTTTGGTAGCTTACATGGGAACCAGGGAAACTGTTGATTGGAGCACTTGTTGTTCAACGTAACCTACTTGCAAGTAAATAAACAAACCTAGCCATTATATACATACATACATATATATATATATATATATATATATATATATATATATATATATATATATATATATATATATATCGCTTCACAGGCACTTTTCATCTTCTTTGAAAACATGCTGTTTATAGCCAAGTACTAATTTAAAGGTAGAGCCCTATTATCGTCGCATGGAATGACAATTTGATTGACAGCCTTTCACGAGTACCAACTGACTATTAAAACAGTCTGCTATTTTAAAGAATTCGACCCTTGTCTGTTTTGGCTTTAGTGTCAGACCCTAAACAGAAGGTAACCAGAATCTGAGCTATGAATGAATATGAAATATGCAGCTTTATCGTGACGTTTAAGGAATGTTGCAATAATAGCAGTCAAACATTTGAATAATTTTTATTCATGTTCCTACATCTAATAGCTGCCCCAAAAGGAAAAGCATCACATTTCTCACATGTTTGGCAATCTGTTGTTTCATATTTTATTTTGTGTAAACTGGTGTTGATGGCAATATCAATTTATTAAATATTTCTCTTAAAATTTCATTTGACAACGAGTAACAAAATAATGGTGGATATTAATCCAGAAATGATCCATTGTGAAAATAAAACTTTTCAGTCTTCCTTTTGTCTGCTCATACAAACATAAATGAGAGTGTAAACAGCTTGTAATGTCGTGATGATTTTATAGGCCACTTCACCTCTGCAGAGGACCTCAATTTGCTAATAGCGAAAAACACAAGATTGGAGATCTATGTTGTCACAGCTGAAGGACTCAGACCCGTTAAGGAAGTGGGGATGTATGGCAAGATTGCTGTCATGGAGCTGTTTAGGCCAAAGGTAACAGATTTGTTTCACCTCTTTTTTACTGTACACTCCGTTAAGTTGTGTCATTGTCAAAATGCACGTTACCTGGCAATCAAGTCTTCATTCATATGCACTTCTCTTGTGTTAAGATGCCATGTGTAATAATAGATATCAGATGCATGTATTTTCATTTTGTGAAAATGTTTCACAAGCAAAGCATTGGAGGAAATCAAACGGCCAAGACGAAACATGTTTTTCATTGTTGGATCAGTTATAGGTAATTAAACTTGAATTGCAAAGTCCCAGAGTAGTTTATGGTTCATCACCTTTTTATGCTCTGTAGGGTGAAAACAAGGATCTGCTATTTATTCTCACATCGAAGTACAACGCCTGCATCCTTGAATACAAACAGAATGGCGAAAGTATTGACATCATCACTCGTGCCCATGGGAATGTCCAGGTGGGTGGCCGTTGAAACAAAAAAAAGGTCGTCTTGATTCAGTCACATGGATAACATGTACTCTGACAGAATTGTGTTAGCACCAGTCCCTATAAAGTCAAAATTGACTTACAGTACCCTTGAAAAGTAATGAAACGGCAAAGTCAATTCCTTTATTTTTGTTGTATACCGAAAACAACCAATTGCACTGCACACATAAACAAGCAACCTCTTGCGGTCACGCGTAGGGACAATTTAAAGTGTTCAATCAACCTATCATGCATGTTTTTGGAATGTGGGAGGAAACCGGAGTACCCGGAGAAAACACGCAGATAAGGGGAGAACATACAAACTCCACACAGGAAGCCTGGGGCGAGATTCAAACTCATGACCTCTGCACTATGAGGCGGACTAGCTAACCAGTCTACCAACGTGCCGCCCCTTAAGGAATTTTTCCTTTCCACAAAATTCAAGGATACAAAAAAAAAATCCAAGAACTTTTTTTGTCATACCAACACACATAACATGGCATGAAATTAAATCCCAGAGGTCCTAGCTTAGCCCAGTACATCCCAAGGCTTGTAGACTGTAGGGTTTTAGAGACACTCAGCTGCATAAACGTACTAATAGTGTCATCTTGTAATATTCTTCTTGTAATTCTTCAAATGATTTTTTTGTACTACTCACATAAACCCCTGCAAATGGACTTTTTTTATTACAGGATCGCATTGGGCGGCCCTCTGAGACCGGTATTATTGGAATTGTTGACCCAGAATGCCGTATGATTGGCCTGCGATTGTATGATGGGTTGTTCAAGGTGATCCCTTTGGATCGAGACAATCGTGAGCTTAAGGCCTTTAACATCCGACTGGAGGAGCTGCAAGTGATTGATGTTCACTTCCTGTATGGCTGCCAGGCCCCAACTGTGTGCCTCATCTATCAGGTATGTTTTGCAAAGTGCTGTTGGCATCTACAGAGCAGTAAATGCCATATTGATTTAAAATATCAAAAATAAAATAAAAACTATTTTTGTTTTGCAGTCTCTAATTTTTGCGTATTTTACAATGATTTACACTTTACTACATTGGCTAAAATATTGCGGATTGTGGATCATATAGGGAACTAATCAAATGACTGTGGTTGTCGACCAATTACGGTATGTTACACATACAGCACATTTGACAATAAAGTTGTATCCAATCCAAATGATGCTTTTGCATTTGCAGTTGCCGAGGTCTAAATCTAAGTTAAAGCGTAAAATTTGGTGGACGGTTATCTTGCCTGAAGATGTCTCTTAACCTCTGTCTTCTGTTGGCCTGTGATATAATGCAGGACCCCCAGGGGCGCCATGTCAAGACCTACGAGGTCTCTTTGAGGGAAAAGGAGTTCAATACGGGCCCCTGGAAACAGGAGAACGTTGAAGCTGAAGCATCTATGGTCATACCAGGTTCGTGGAGTGTTTTTATTCTACTACTTGGTTTGGCTTGCCAAAGTATTCGGCCCCCTTGAAATGTTTGACCTTTTGCCACATTTCAGTCGTTAAAGATATAAAATTAGAATTTTTCTGAAGAATCAACACCAAGTTGGATACAGTCGTGAAGTGGAATGAATATGCATATGTTTAGTTCTAAAGCATTCCATTGTAGATTTTGCTTTTGTTTTACATCACTGTCTTGTTGGAAGGTAAACCTCCATCACAGTCTCAGGTCTTTCGCAGACTCCAACAAGTTTTCCTCCAAATTGGCCCCGTATTTGTCTACATTCATCAATTTTAACTATCTTCCCTGTGCCTGCTGAAGAAAAGCAGCCCCAGATCATGATGCTGTCATCACCATGTTTGACATTGGGGATAGTATGTTCAGGGTGATGTGCAGTATTCATTTTATGCCAAACATAATGTTTTGCATTGAGCCCAAAAAGTTCAATTTTGGTCTCATCTGACCAGAGCCCCAGCGTGGCTTCTGGCAAAAATGGGACTTTTTATGGATTTCTTTGCAAAATGGCTTTCTTGACAAGCCAGCAACGCCAGATTTGTGCAGTATGCGACAAATAGTTGTTCTATGGACAGATTCCCCCACCTCAGCTGTTGATTTCTCCATTTTATTTCAACTGATCATGGGCCTCTTGGCTGCATCTCTAATCAGTGCTCTCCCTATTTGGGATGGAAGTTTAGGGTCTTGGTCAGTATGCAGTGGTCTCACACTCTCTCCATTTCAACATGACTGCTTGAACAGTGCTCAGCGAGATGTTGAAAACTTGTGGAATCTTTTTAAATCCCAATCCGGCTTTAAACTTCTCCACACAGTACCTCAGACCTCTTCCTGATCTGTCACTTGGTCTCCATGATGCTTCTTGCACTCTAAACAGACCTTTGAGACAATCACAGATCAGGCGCATTTATACTGAGATTGATTAAACACAGGTGGATCAGTCATTTTTGTCAACATTGGATCATTCAGAAATCCTCAGGGAACTTCTGGAGTGAGTTGTCTGCACTGACAGTTAAGGGGCCAAATATCGTATTTTATTTCTTACCAAAGTTTAAAATATCGTATTAATTTCATTCCAGTTCACTGTTACGTCCCACTTGTTGGTGTTTCTCCACAAAATCAAATTTGATATCTTTTTATGTTTAACGCCTGAAATGTGGTAAAAGGTCAAGAAGTCCAAAGGCCAAATAGTTTTGCAAGCCACTGTATAAATTTGTAACATTAGACATTAAACGTCATATTGGAATGAAAGTACTCCTTTTTCACAACCACCAGGGGAGTGGTAAATCTCCATACACTGCAATAATTTTTTGTCATAATTTTGTAAAATGGTCCCCCCAATTTTGAAAGACGCCCGCTAAAATGTGTGTTGTTCATGAGAAATTGTGGTATGTATTTTTCAGTTAGCGTCGCTGATGGTGCAGTGTTAGAATCGCCTGTCTTCTGTTCGGGCAGCGTGGGATCGGTTCCCACTCCCTGACGGTGTAAAATATATGTGGCTATTTTAATTTAACATTCCTCTTGTTAAAAAATGCTAAAATCGCACATTTCTAGCATTTTCAACTGACCAAGTACAGTCAGCGAAGTGGAGCTGTCCCTCCATCACCATACTATTTTTAGCACATCACGATACGTACGTCATGTTTTGTTTTCCATAGATCAGGACACTGCATTAATTATTCTAACTGGTAGCTCAGTTTTATCCTTCTTTCTTTTCTTATACCCTGTTCACTGCAGAACAATATTTGTTAATGTTTTGACTTTGTAATCATTCTGCCACCATCTCTTGTGTTGGATGAGTTGAAATGTTGTGACAACTCCTGCTGCTGGATTTATAAGGGAAGAAAATGGTATGTGCTTTTCTGTTACACCACAACAGCACGTACACAATGAATGGGCTGGGCGAAAGTGTATATTCAAATATTATACTTTCAGTTAGTTATCATATTTGAGAATTTTACAAAGCAATCTTTCAACAAATGGCTGTAAGAGAGTCTTCATTGTGGTTGGCTACAAGTACTGTATAACTTTGCTGTGCTTGCATTGTAGTTCCAGAGCCTTTTGGTGGTGCTATAATCATAGGACAGGAGTCAATTTCTTACCATAATGGAGACAAATATTTGGCCATTGCACCTCCCACTATCAAGGTAATTGTTGTATTGTATTGTATTGTATGATTGTATTAATCATGTAACTGTTCCATGATTGTGTTTTATGTAAATGTATTTTCTGTGCACACAAGAATTACAGTTATGTCTTCTCGGTTAGATGGCATAGTTGTTGGGCCTTAGAAGAAATCAACAAAAAGGTCAACCTGTCAGCTAGCATAAAGATTTGAACTACATGTGTGACACTTTTCCATTAACACTGACTTTCATTTGTGAAACCTTGGCAAATCAAAATTTGTCACTCAAGGTTATTATGAATTGTGACTACAGTACTAAAAGTGTGAAGATTTTCCTTTCTTGGAGGTCATTTATTGAATAAACACATCAGAAATAATTGACTTATTTTTTATTATATTAGTCCATTTTAACTATAAATGCTTAAAAAACAACTAAAATGTTGTCAAACATGGTAGGACATCTTTAGACATCTTTCATTTGATAAAATCTGCAGTTAGTCTGAAACAGTGAATATACGTGTTGGGAAAAAAAAGATACCTTCTCTTGCTGAAAGAATAACTGACAATGGTCGCACAAATAACTTGAATCTGACAAAAGTAAAAATAAAAATGCCATGAAAATTAGTCATTGCTTTTGAATTGTAGTTCATCACAATTATTTTAGAAAACAAATTCCTGAAACAAGCCTCCACAAAAATGATAGAAGCTTGAATGAGCTGTAACCCATTGAAGGGACTACTAGAAATGCCACTGTATGAAGGATTGTTAGAAATCAACATGTAGAGTATAATTCTTCCTCATACCGATGCATCGTGGTCCCCATTATTTCCGCTCTTTACCCAAGTTTGATCTGTTGAATATTTTACCAGAACCACCTTGCCTGTAGCTTTATTGACAAATCATGTTTGTGTTTGACTGCAGCAAAGCACTATAGTCTGTCACAACCGAGTGGACCCTAATGGATCACGCTACCTACTGGGAGATATGGAAGGGCGCCTTTTCATGTTGCTGCTGGAGAAAGAGGAGCTAATGGATGGAACGGTTGCCCTCAAAGACTTGCATGTGGAGTTGCTCGGAGAGGTGCTCTATTTCATTGTTACAGTGATCTCCCGTTTATCAAGGGGGAAACGTTCCCAATCGCTTGTTAAACCACACTTTTTAAAATATTCCTTAGCAGCTATTCTCATGATTACTGTCAATAATTGACATATAATATCACTTTGAACAAACTGAAATAAGATTCTCACTCGCATAGATTTCCAAATACAGTACAAGGCTAAGCATGTTTGCTTTATTTGTCACTCCCAGTTAAAGTTTACTTTAAAACTGGCACATAAAAAAATAGAATCAAATGTTTTGTATATTAAATACGAAAATGTTCAACCAAACTGTTATCTAGCTAATTTATTGCTAACTTTTAATAATACAATAAAAATACAAAATGCCATAAAGAAGCTACTGTATGAGAAATTAGCATTATATTGCCACAAATATCAACCTTTGAAAACAGTTGTGTTTGCTACTTTAGCACGCTAAGCAGCAACACATTCAAACTGGATACATTACTTGCGTGCATATATTTTTTGGTCTGGGGAGAACCTACTGGAGTTTAGTTGGGGACCATCTCTCCTCTCTCCTATACGCTGAATGCCCTCAAGTAGACCTCTGTGCTGTCTGGCATGGTGCGTGTGGCACAACAACTAGCATGTACAGGATTCAGTACAGTGGTACCTCTACTTACGAAATTAATTGGTTCTGGAAGAAAATTCTTAATTCGAAAATTTTGTAAGCAGAGATATGTTTTCCATGTACCGGTAAATGTCCTAATTCGTTCCAACCCCTCCCCAAATTCAGACGCATGTTTCCTAAGGCATAAAAATGCACCAAAATATGCAACAAATACATGTTAAAATTTGATTATTGCACAATAAATGAGAGTTGTGCATAATGTAAAAACCAAAGAATAGAGTAAAGAATAAAAATGATGGTCATTTATTTTTTAACTGTGTCCTCATGGTTTTTTGCCCACTAGTCCATGTTCTCTCTCAGTGGTTTTTGCCTGGCGTTTTGTAAAGAACTGATCTGAGGCTTTTGTCGGTTTTTGACAATCCTTCGAAAATGTGTAAGGCAAACATCAGCATAGTGAGCGATCGCCCGACTGGTGAACACTTTTTTCTGGGTGATTTACATTTACGTAAAACCATCCGAACACCTCATGGCCCGAGAGGCGAATGACGAGGACGCTGCATAATAATGACACTAATCGATCGACACACAGTCACATCCGATAGAATTCTGTCTTAGCCAATGGGATGCTAGGATGATGCTCGGTAATAGCCAACGGCAGAGCAGCTATAAGATTGTTGCGTTCAGAAAACTCTGAGCTGCGAGTAGCACGCCATACTATATTTTTACCTTTCGTATCTTGAAATTTCTTTTGAAACAAGAAGCAATATTTTCCTGTTCCTCCTGACGTTTCGTAACTTGAAAATTTTGTTTGAAGAGATGTTTGTAAGTAGAAGTACCACTGTACTGTTAAAACTCAATACAAAACCAGTGTAAATATATGTGCTATAGCAGGGGTCCCCAACCTTTTTTGCCCCACGGGCCGGTTTATGTCAGACAATATTTTCAGGGACCGGCATTTAAAATGTGGCGGATTAGTACAACAAAATAATATGGTATGAGCTGCATGAAAACTGTGGTGTTTTCGAAATATAATAATAAACACAAGGAGCGTCTAATCTGGCCGCAACACTGTTCGCTATGGTAATGTTTAATGCCTTCAAAATACGATACAACGCAAATTCAAAGTGCATGAAAATGACGACTCACCACAGCCCCGAGCTTGATTTTCTGCAACTAGACGGACCCATCTCGGGGTAATAGGAGACAATGACACCTCAAGTGTGTGGTTTATGTCCAGTCTACTTCGTAATTTTGTTTTAGTCGCCGTTACTTCAGAAAACCCCCGCCTCACACAGGTAGGATGTCGGAAATAGCAACAGTGCTATTGTGGTCATCTCAGAGGATTCAGCCATAACTTTAATCCAGTTGTCTCGAACGTACTTTTAAGGCCGCCGTCATTTGCGATCTCCAGCAGTTTTTTTAAAACCCTCTCAGGCTCAAAATAAGTTCTTGTTACAGGTAGAGTAAAGGTACTTGGTTTTGCAAATCTGCATCACCTGCCCTGAGAGAACTCTTTTTGCAACCTTCAAC
>CAAKHF010007172.1:0-11428 GCA_901007745.1 Hippocampus kuda
TAATGTCGGTGGGTTACTCTTTGATCTTCAATCAGTTTCTAAGTGTTGTTTACGATGTTGCTAGTGTGTGCGTGCGTGTGTGTGTGTGTGTGTGAGACACAAAGAGAAAGCATTTGTGTGTCCTTGTGAAGTACTGAATCCATTTGCATATGCGCTTGTAACTTCTTCCCTTAAAAGGGACGCCATTGTTTAAAATATGTCTGAGTGATGTTGAACTGTCATAGAATATTTTTCAATGTACCGTATTTTTCGGACTATAAGTCGTAGTTTGGACAGGGGTGCGACTTATACTCTGGAGCGATTTGTGTGTGAAATTATTAACACATTATTGTATCATTTCACATGTTAATGGACGTTACAGCTTCTTGTTGCTTTAAAACTTAGCTTGTAGCAGACGTGTGCACATTTTCATCATGACGTCTTTGATCCACTGGTGAAAAAAACATTTTGATTCGCTCCTCTTTCAATTATAAGTGCTTCAAGCAACAAAGTGTATGCAGGAAAAGTGGTTAAGATTGCACGACTGTGTCTTATGTGTTGTGTTGTATTATTTTGTCATTTTATGTGAACTGTTCTTTTGATGGCAGCGCGGGCACCCGCAATGGCTCCTCTTGTTGTCTTGTCTGGTTGAGGGGAAAGAAATTTCATCTGTGCTATATGTTGCACATACAGCGCATTTGACAATAAAGTTGTACTTGACTTGACTTGTTGACATGAAACCGCAAGAGGGCGCCCTAGCCCCATGTTGATAAATCAACGACGAGTCTTATATAAGCGACATACACGAGCAAGCGCCACATCTTCTACCTCTGGATTTGGCGGAGTTGTTTAAAAGTGACACAGAGGATGAAGATTTCATTGGATTTCGTTGTTTGTTGTGACACAAATGGTTTTGGAAAACTTGTTAGCATGTTCTTTTTGCTTATGCTATAGTTAAACTGAATAACTCTAAATATGTTACGTGACCATACCAGTCACCGTTCTCAGTTTGTTTTTTTATGTGTCATGTAACGTTAGCGTCTCGTACACTTGTTCAGCGTGTTCTCTATTTTAATTTTAAATTGTCTTTCAAGATGACATGTCTGTTCTTGGAGTTGGATTTTATCAAATAGATTTCCCCCAAAAATGTGACTAATACTGTAGTGCGACTTATGTTTTTTCCTTCTTTATTATACATTTTATGGCTGGTGCGATTTATACTCGGGAGCGATTTATAATCCGGACAATATGGTAACAGCCCTCTGCTCTAGTCCAGAAGGTTTGTCCCCCCCCCCCCCCCCCCCGACCCCCACCTTCTTGTTGTAGAAGCTAATTGGGGGTATCATTCTTTGCAAACCACAAACAGCCCTGACCAACATTACCTCTTTTAAACAACAAGAGTTGCATGAAAGGAGTCATCCAGGGACATGAGGTAGGCAGATACTTCGTAACGCGCAAACGCACACAATCTGGGGGGGGGATGCAAGTCTTCCACACTGTAATAGTCAAAGTAGATTAGATTTCTACATCATGATTAGCATTGGTGTTATTTATATTTAACAAGTGATTTTCAAAAGTATTGAAATAATTTTTTTTAATAGTTGGAATATTCGCAAGAACATTTTCAGTCCTTGGTATTTCTCCATTTTTTTTGTGTTCCTTTTGCCCAATGTTGCTATCACTCGGGAATACTATATCACGACTGCTGTCTTCTGATGTTTATCCACCACCACCCTGTCAGGCTGGTTGGCTATCAACAGTTTATCAGTCTCAATCTTGAAGTCCCACAGAATCTAGGCCTGGTTGTTCTCAACCACCTTCGTTGGTGTCTGCCATCTTAAGTCGAGTCCATATTCGGTATGTTCCGGCTCACAATTCCTTTTACCTGATTATGCCGCTCCATGTATGCCTTGCCTGTCGGCATCTTACACCCTGTTAAGATGCTGGAGATTCTTTGCGCCGCATGCACCTGGGATCCTGTCTGGTGTGGTAGACCACAGCGTCTATTGATCTTGTGTGTACAACTTCGTTTTGTGCTGCCATGATAAGTGCCTCAGTGTAGTCTTTGAGTCGAGCTGTTTTCAGCCACTGGGATGTTTTCTCAATGTCAGCCACTTCTACTATTTGTTGGTGATACATGCCATGTAGAAGCTTGTCTTTTGACGACAGTCCATCTGGCTCCTTCTGCTTCCTGAGCTTCTGTTGCTTCAGGCATTCACTAAGCATGTCGACCCTGGCGGCCATCTTCTTGTTTTATTTTTAGAGGCCTGTTTGTTGTCCACGGTGCCTCTCGACACTCGCCAGCCCACGGTCCCTCTCTCAACTTTGTGTACAGCCTAGAAAGCTGGACTTTTGATGGAACCCTCCTTGCATATATATGTGCGTGTGTGTGTAAATATGGTCCAATTGTATGTTCAAACCCTGACTTATTTCCAGTGTGATTTTCTTACCTATACGATCAATCGCCGGATTTCACAGCTAAAAATATTGCAGACATACTGCGGTGATAAAATAAACACCTAGACTGAGGTTTGTGCTGTCGTTTGTGAGTGTATTGGCAACTCACCCATTCAATTGAGACCGCTTTCTACCCTTAAAATGCATCAGCTTCAAAACCAGTTATCAATAAACTGCCAGAACGTTAACGCAACACAATTCCGTTAAATTGAATACAACGCTGTCCATAAATTGATAAGCTGTGCGGCAAACATGGCGTCCTTTGAAAAATGAAATGGTTTGATAAATTAACGGTCTTTCTATTCTATGCGAGTTGGCAAAATTTTAACTGCGCCCAACTCACCTGCTAGGATTGTGCATTTTGCGAAGCAAATGCTGATTATTTCTTCTGTCTCCATGCCTCTTCAGTAACATCACGTAATTGTTGGCTGTTCGCCATTCTGAGTTAATGTTCAATCTACAATTGGACGTTTTCAACTGAATATCTCTTTACAAAAGTAGTGAAGCTGTTCAAAATTTGAACAGCTGATTTGTTTTTAACTGACAGTGGAGTAGACCACAGCATTCAATAACCTGAACTATAGTTTTTCAGATCATACAGAAGGAAGGTTTGATAAAAGGCATATATCATTTTATTTTGGTTCTGAACAAGATTATTTTTCAACCCTCGTCACACCATACATCCAGAGAATGATCCATATGGTTTTGCATTTACGTACCTGTAGCTAGGTATGTGTGTATGCACATACATGTATGTTTTTGTATATAGCGTATGTATTGCAATAACTGTTGTGTGCGCAATCCCGCCAAAATGCTCTTGACATAAACTTTAAAATATGGAAATTCTGGGTCGTTGTTCTGGAAATGAATTTGAACAGGTTGGCAGCTCTGCCAATGTTCTTGTCTGTCAATAGTGTTCTTTACTACACCACACAAAGGGACCAAGAATGTACTCCCTGCTGTGCACACGAAACAATCATGCGTGTGTTCAGCGCTTTAGAAATGTATGCACCCCTTAAAGGACGGAGGGTTAACAGTTGCCAGTTGGTAGCTGGGAGAGCAGGACACCACTTAGGTGAAATGAAGGTAACACGAGGGGCCTTTCATGTGCGTGTGCCGGTGAAGGACCTTTTCTGTCACATAAGGAGGCCAGCTCTCAAATAACTGACCCTTACATGAGGGACATTCCTTCGCTGGCTACTGTGATAAATCAACTGCAATGCGCAACCTGAAGGGCCAACCTGTGAGCCAACGTCACCCCATCTCCCCCCCGCCCTCCCCCAGGCACGCTAGCTCCTGCCAACAACAGCATCCAAGGATGTCAGCAGGTGTGCAGCGGCCCTCCGCTCAATCAATGGACACTCTCACGATGCCCCAGGAAGCTGGCGCTTCGCTGGATTGGGCACAAAGCAAATTCCTTCTCGAAGCCACAGTGTGAAGTAGCACAACTGGGGCAACGGCGTCTCCAAAATTGATCAAATTGCTGTTTTCTTGGTGAAGTTCAAGAAAGTGCAGGCTATCCCTCTTGTTGGTATTGCTGCTATGGTCACGTACATTCGACTGACTTTGTTTTTGTTGTTGTTTTTTTCCATTCTGTAGTATGTTGATCACTCTTTTTTTACTGTAAATATTGAACACGTTTCATATTTGAGATTGTCGGCTCTGACCCGTTTCGGACCCTATTAGCACAAATCCACTTTTGTCACCTCGGATAGAATGACAATCTTCTAGATACAAGATAGTCAAGCATTTGACGTCCTGGTTGGGAAAGCGCAACTGCGCTCAAATTACCAGCGATAGGTTTAACCCCACTCAATGCAGAGATACGCAACGGACTGTAAAATCACCAAACTAGAACTGCTTCTGTTGCATTAGCACTAGCATTTGTGCTAATGTTACATTTTTTATCGATCTGTGCAAGGAAAGGCATTTCATACAGAAGGCCTCATACATGTGCCTCATACAAGCCAAGGCACAACACTTAAATTCATTGAAAAACAGAACAGCTTATGACAATTTAACAATGTTTGGAGAAACGTTGGGGTTCGATATTTCAAGATGTGATGTTTTAAAAATGACCGACGCACTCTGCATCGAGATTTAAATTCTGTTTGCGTTGGCATCTTGCATTTTGTGCAGTGCTTGTGCAAACATGGACATGCCAAAATCAAGCAATGCTTATCTTAAAATATTTTTACTAGGTGAAAACTTGGTCGCAAGTCATGCCCATTACTCCTTTCTGTAGCTTTAGTGTGGTGAAACTAGTGAGATATTTTGCAGACCTCCATTTAACTCACCCGGTCCTTGTGTGCATATATCAGCCAGCGTGCGTGTGTCTCCCGCTGGCATGATGCAAGCAAATGTGTTATTGTAACCTCTGCCTGCCGCTGCCTCACTGGCTGGCCATGCGTCTTGTCTGGCCCTGCAGCCAACAAGGCTTCTGCTGTTCCCCGCTCTGCTCAATGCCCCATATTGGACTCACTTAAGTCAGAAATGTCCCATCTGTCATATTTCTTCTTTCAACTCTTGCAGAGACTGTTTTTTTTTGGGTTAGGGACACATTTATGTTCGTGCACTCGGAGGGTTGATATTGACAAGAATGTCCGCCACTTTACTGCAGTGACACCCTGCATGTACGTAAACTAATGAACATGGAATCAGGCATATAGTATGTATCCACTCAAATTAAATCAAAAGAAAATAGTACGCCCAGAAAATGGACCATGTGGGGTGGGAAATGAAAGACTAGTCAGATGGTTTCTAGCATATTTTATTTACTCGCTGCAGTTTTCGGACAGAGGATAGCAGCAGTTACAAAAAGTCTCTGACTTTTTTGTTGTTGTTGTTGTTGTTATGCATGGAAAGTCTGTACAATGACAGGCCTGATGTGCTTCTTTGTGTAAAATGACATTGGTTTACCCTAAACCACAATGAATGGCTAAAACAGAAGGTAGATGCGTGTCTTTTCCTGTCCTTTGTCATTGTAGCTTCCAAATTTTTCTTCATGCACCAAACCTCAGAGTTTATTAGTTACTTGAGTGAATGAGCAAAAACATGAGTATTTATTTATTTTTTTTACATCCCCTTTGCATAGAGTACACATGACCAAGAAAAGCAAATAATTATAGATCTGGCCCTCATGTTCATGACATTATAGTGACCCTTGCTTTTCACAAGGGGTAAGGACCAAGCTTTGACAAGGACTTTGTGAATAATGGACACCCTTCTATTTTATTTTATTTTTTTGCATACAGTTACAGTTCAAAAGGAGGCTCGTCTATAATTGGGAAATTAGTAATAGTGCTGGACTTGAAAAGGAGTGTCTGCACTTTAAAAAAAAAAAAGACTGATGATTTACCCTTGTTTTCTGCTGGTTTTTAGCCGCTTTGAAAACATCAATTTTTCACTTGAGAAACTTGAGAACCTATTGACGTCAGTGTGGGAGTGTGGCGAGCTGATTGTTATTGTTTTGGTATTTAACCTGTGAAAGTTGATTCACAAAAACAAATGGGAGGGACCAAGCAGTGATGTGTAATTTGCTGAGATGTTTTCAGTAATTCAGACTTGGAAGATGACGTTTTGGTCAGAGTTTGGAATAAAATGGCTAACTATAAACAAGGATGGCGGGCCCCATCCGCAAAGGCATATGATAATTGGATCCTCCCGCCCCCCCCCCCCAAAAAAAAAAAATCTACAAGACATGTTAGACATGTTATTGACTCCATAATGCATACTCTTATTTTTTTGTCTTTAATTCAGGTGCTTTGTATAAGTACCTAGCAGTTACTAGCTTATCAGATGCTACCTTCCCCCACAGCAAAATGTTATCCCGACCTGTCTCTGCATCTTGAGAAGTTTACCTCCCTGCTTTCTGCAGCGTCAGTCTCACAAGAAGCTTCTTCTGCCTGTTGGACCTCAACTGGAATCTTCTATCAGACTGCCGTTGGCTGTCAAACTAGCTGGCTATCCTCTTGTGCTAGCTATTTCTTTGCTAACACGGTGCCTTAGGAAATCAGGTTGTTTGGACAGCATCTTTGAAAAAGGATGAGGATCAGCTTGAACAGGGAAGTTTTTCAGCAAATAGTTTGTTAAAGTGAATTGAAACTGTTGGAATGAATAATTTTTTAAATAGTTCTGTGCCTGGAGGCTTCCTAAAGTTCCCCCCCCCTCCCACCAAAAATCAAGTTGGAAAGCTTTAGTCGTCTTTGTTTATTTGTACTTTGTTATTCTTGACATTAGACATTGACAAGTTTGGCAGTGTTAAATTGTCAGCTGCTCACACATTACTTTGTCAATACCTCCCCTTCATCCCCGTGACATTTTATACTTTTTGTTGGCCCTTTGGAGCTAATCTACCTTAGCGTTTTGTCTGCTTGCACTTAAGTGTTGAAATGAAGACGAGCGAGTGCTTTGAGAGCTGATCAGTCAGAGCTCAACAGACAGTTCAGCCAGTGTGAGGATGTGGATTGACGTGCGGTGGTTTTGGCCAAGTTCCATCGTGTGGGGATGAAGGGGGCTCTTTTGACGTCACTGAGAAACGTGACACACTTCTCAAGTAGCGAGGAGCCTTGGGCCGCTCGAGCAGATGTCGCACAGATGAGCCCACATGTGTGAACACACTCTCACATGTGTACGCGCAACTTTACACACTGGCACCTACTCAGCCTTTGTTTTTCATTTAAAAAGAAAAAAAAAATGGAAAATGAATGTTGGAACGTTCGCTGGACCTCTTTGGGGTTTTTGGTTGCGTACAGGCGTAAACTGACGTGGTCTTCACCTGGAGTGTTGACAGAGGAGGTGAAAAAAAAGGGTCTTGTTCAGTTGAGTTTTTTTTTTCCTGGACCAGTCCCCAAAGTGTCGATTAAAGCTTGAAGCGGCGCCTACAAAATGTCTTTCAGCTACAACGCTCCTGTCATGTCATGCAAACCTATTCGGAAAGGCTGACCCCCAGGAGGTTCTTCGCAACCCAGACATCACACTGAGCTCTTCTATCCTTTTGTGTCCGCGCCTGCTTTCACACTCGGATCCTTAAGTCTGTTCTAATCAAACCCAAGCATGTCTTTCCCTTTGGTGTAATTTGTTTTGTTTGATATTAACCATGTAATCGAACGTGAGAGCAGAGCAAATCAACTCAAGTACCCTCTTAAAGTTCGTGTGTGAAAATATCTGTGGAAGTAACAGAACCTTGATCCATTTCGACTGACAAAACAAGCAGGTTTGACCTTGAAGGGCAGAATGGCCACCTAATGCAAGTACGTAGTTCCTTAACGGATACGGCTGCAAAACTATCCACTGCCTCTTCACGTTATCTTGTCTGTCTCGTCACTTCACCGAATAAAGTGGGGATAATTTATTCATGATTTGTAAACTTGAAAGATTGGTCTCCATTGAAGGGAGTCCATCCGTATGGCCATTCTTCTCGTTTACGTCCTTGTAACCTACAGGAGACATTGATCTCACGATGTTCAGTTATAATTTTCTACCATGTGAATAGAACCTGGTGGCCAGGTGATCGACTAGTTTGTACATTGGACTCGCAGTGCAGAGATGCATGGTTCAATTCCGGCTCCGGTGTTCCTATATGGAGTTTGCATGTTCTCCTTGTGCCTGCGTGGGTTTTCTCCGGGTACTCCAGTTTCCTCCCACATTCCAAAAACATGCATGACAGGCTGATTGAACACTCCAAATTGTCCCTAGATGTGAGTGTGAGCACGGACGGATGATTGTTCATCGATGTGTGCCCTGCGATTGGCTGCCAACCAGTTCAGGGTGGGACGGCTGGGATAGGCTCCAGCATGCCCCGCGGCACTTGTGAGGATAAGCGAATCAGAAAATGGAAATGGATGAATAGAAACTGAAAGCGATGGAAAAAAGACCAAGTTTACAAACCCGTCAGCTCATTCGGGCCAGAGAAAGCAAAGTGGAAGTGTGACAGCATCCCCGCTCACATCTGTAATGCTGAAAGAGTCCCGGTCGGCATCTTTTATAGGAAACAGTCCTCACGCTCCTTCCCAAAGACACCCTTCATCCTCTCTGCCTTTTATTTGACTTTACTTTTCCATAAAATAAATGAATGGACCACCCGCCACCACCCAGCCCTTTTGTTGTCCTTTTATTGGAGGTTGGCGGTTCAGCCAGCGATCTGAACGTTCTTGTGGTTTGCATACGAGCATCACAGGCTTGACTAATTCCCAATGTAAACACTTCTTCTGAGTTACACTTTTTTGCGAACTTGCTTTGCTATTATTTGGGCCTTTCCTTGTTTCGTATCCGTGCAACATATGGACGGGTGTTTTCCTTACGTTTGCTTTCTGCCAAAATTTTGGGGTTGACTTCTGCATTGATCCGTCCCTATGTTTGTCTTCGCCCCCAGGGATGCAATTATATTTTCCTACTTTTGCGTACTGTACCTCAGTTGTAAAGTTTGTGTTTGTTTGTGTAAAGTTTGCTTTGTGTCTAACTTGATGTACAGTAATCCCTCTCGTTTATCGTGGTTAATAGGGACCACCCGCGATAAACGAAAATCCATGAAGTAGCGACCAATTAACAAATACAGGTTAGAAAAAAACATACAAGTCCAAAAAAAGTCCGCAACAGACCGTGAGAAGCTGCAAAACAATGAGTCACATAGAGCAACATATACAGTACCGTACTCCATGTATATGATTTTTTTTTTTTTAATATGTTTGAAAAAGTCCGCAATGCACCGAATCCGCGATAAACGAACCGCGAAATAGCGAGGGATCACTGTATGTATATATTTTTTTGTTTTGTTTTGAAGTCAATTATTTATGGTGTGCCCTGCGTTTGCCCTGTATTTGCGGTAATACTGCCCCTTCGTCATAGTATCGGATTGTCGAATCTATTGTCACAAGCATTCGGTAATGACCAAAAGTTTACAAACAAGTGGTGTAAGTCTCTGCAAGCTGTGTGGATTGACCCTAGAGATGAGGCCATCCTTCTCCAGGGCATTGCTGGGTATTTTGAACATAACATGTTCAACTTCAGGCAATCCTCGGACATGTTGGGTAGGGGCTATGTTTCACAGATGGCCTTGGAACATCTCGGCGGTCTGGGCCAGGGTTCTTCATACCGCTTCCCCTGTGACCTGCATAAGTGGTGGAAAATGAATGGATTGGATCTTAGCAACTCAAAGCCAGTCGTTTGATGAAGAGAGACAAAGGTGACAGGTTGCGGGTAGTGGAGGTTTTTTTTTTTTTTTTTTTTTAAGACTGTCACTGTATGATGAGTTGATTATTTTTGAAATGTCAGCGGTAATGAAGATCGGTCTCCTTCAAAGAAACAACTTAATTGACTGTGACTGAAGTCTTTTTACTCTTCGTCACGCCTTGCCCGGTTCAGCGCGATCCTCTCCCGATGCTGAGGGTCGGTGACTTGACAACATTCCATGCCTGTAAAAGGTTTACTCCTAATGCATATTTAGCGGTCTGATGGCTGCAGTGCGTCTTGGAGGTCACCGGACGTGCAGACAAAGCCAAGAGGAAATGATTGGGATCAAATGGTTTGCGACGTTGCCGCACACGTGAGAAGCGCTCATTCATGTCGGCGCAGGACTGAATGTTAAGACCCTTTCAAGGGCCAGTTCGATGAAAAGGCTCGTTTTGAGTGTAAGATTTCAGTCGACTCTACGAACCAGCCCCAAACTACACAAACAAAACCTCTTAGCCCCTTGACAGGCTCGATTGTGCCATCAAGTCCAAAATCTGTCCCCACTCTTCTCACCATCCTTACAAATGAGCTCTGTTGCCTTTTCCTCCTTCCTCTTTTTGCTTACCTTTAACAAGGATCGTCCAAATAGCAGCAGCATAACTTTCCTGCTATGTTTCCACATTCTTCTTATGCCAATTTCCACATTTTTTTTGTCTCGCTCTCTCTCTCCCCACACCCCTCATCTTGCCTTGCCGTGCACCTTTTTTATTGTTAGCAGACAGCAGTGAAACATATTGAGAGAAACAACGTGTAGGACTGTTTGCGCACACATGCTCCGCCCAAGAGAAGAAGAATCCTTCCAGGAAAGCGGCATCTGCGCAGTCCATTAGACCGACTCGGACACTGTTGCGGGCCTTTGACAGATGTCGCTGAGCTGCAGAGAGGATGCGAAAGCAGGGGATTGAAAGGAATTCATCAGAGGAGGTGATGCGCAGAAGTAGCGGCCGCTCAGTTATGAAGAGGAAAACTCCACACGACCGTAATGTTTGGAGAAATGTTTCTCTTGTGGGCAGGTCTCACTTACTGTACGTTAGTGAGAGGGCAGACCAAAGGAGCAGAGTGTAAAAGCACGAAGGGGAAGATTGTGCCCGGGTTTTAAGGGCGGAAAGTAAAGAGGAAGGCCGTCCGTTTGAGCCCCGCAGCTGCAATTCATTAGTGTATTTGTGTTTCTGGGTCTGAGTGGACTGGACCGAGTATGGAGCCGGGCCAGACCAGACCAGGATGTGTTCTACTGGGCAAACACGCTTCAGCTCTTGTATTTTATTTGACTTTTAAGGCCACCGCAAAACAACATTCCTCTCACATGTGTAATGGATGGAACACGACTGCCTCACAATGTATTTATTAGCGGGTTGTAAATAATCGCTTCTGATTTTCCGAAGGGGGGGGGGGTCGAATGTGTGCTAAGCTGCATTATCTGCATTGGACACTGAGCGACGGATCTGCGGATTAATTAACCTCTCATTATTGTCGCTGAACTGCTGCTACATGATCTTCCATTTCTGTTTATTTAAGCTCACTCGGTCTTCTGAGCAGGAAACCTCACTTACAGAGTTGGTATTCTTAAGTTGATTTATCTCGATTATAAATGATTGGGTTTTTTTTTTCTTCTATTCTGTCATCGAAGTTGAACATTTTGCACGGTTTAATATATTTTGAGTTACGTCGGATGTAACAGGGCCCAGCGATGACATCATTAGCCTTGAGGTCTTGTTTCGGTAATTTTGTGTGTGTGGGGGGGGGGGGGGGGGGTGGGGGAAAA
>CAAKHF010007175.1:0-12068 GCA_901007745.1 Hippocampus kuda
GCATCATATGGCCTTGCTGGCAAACTTCCTGAATGGTTTTAATAATAATAATAATAATAATAATAATAATAATAATAATAATAAGTTTGATTTATGCTGTTTTCATATTTATGAATGAAATACAACAACATCCATGCGTTTTTGGGAGTTTTTTTTTTTTCTGCTATGATGCAGATGTGCAAAATAAAGCTGGATTGTGTTACTTGAACCCCAGATGGTAGATCCAACCCAGGTCAGTTTTAAGTGGACTGCTGCCCTTGTCTTTAAATATTCATTTGTCTCAAAAACACAGCAAGATGATGCAAAGAAAATGATATCAAAATGGTCTCTGCAAGTTTGGTGTGATTAAATACCCTTTATTTGAATTTCCACGTGACTTTGTCATACAAAGGTGAGCCAGAGGCTGCTGGTCCAGCAAATTTGGACAACTGTACCACTGACCTCTTTGCTTAGCTCACATTGTCATGTCAAATTGATCTTCTCGAGGAATTCTTCACCCAATGTGTTACACACACACACACACACACACACACACACACACACACACACACACACACACACACACACACACACACACACACACACACACACACACACACTGCCAGTGCTGATACTTCCACTGGGTGGTGAAGCCTACTGTACAAAACGATCCCAATGATCCGATCATCTCGGACCTTGACGTCTTTTGCCATATACGCAGTGGTAAGGATAAAGGCGCCAAGGATTTGGAAATCCTAAATGACATTGAACAACACCATGGAGGCATGGAAAACATCCTCCACAGGCATGCAATAATGTCATCTTCAACCCAAGTAGGGTGAGCGGATCACTGCAGAAGAATAGTTTTCTTTTAACGTGGACACGTGCACGCGCGCTAACGCACACATCTCACTGTCTGCTGCCCCCTAGTGTGTGTGTGTGTGTGTTTGTGTGTAGATGATATGAGCTTCTCTGCATGTTGCTCCTGAAGTGGTCAGAGCTTATTACTCAGCTTAGGGCACAAAAATTGGGTGTAACTGTGGGAACAACTAGCAATTTATTTCATTGCCATGTGCAATTTAGATAGTTTTCCTCGAAATGAGACAAATATTGAGTGCAGCTGACTGGGAAATCACAGGTCTGAGGTCACCAGTGATGATAACTACACTCATTAGGGATCCATTACACTGTTGGAGCCTATACCTCCTCCACTGATGGACCCTAATGCTGTACTGTTGGAAAACATTTAGTTTTGATTAGGCAGTTGTTGGCACGGTGCATTTCAGGGAATTTGAATGTTATACTGTTTAAGATGGGCTAAGACATTGACTCTGTTTCCCACGAGGCAAGTTGAGGAAACATTACTTTGATTTGTTCGAGTTCTTTTGTGGCATTCTTCTCCTTTACATTGCAATTTTATGTGTGACAGGCCAAGCCTGCTTTTAAAATGTGCAGTATCAGCATACATAGACTGACAAAAAAAAATGGTGTGCATGAAATAAAATCATCTGGATCCAGATGCATTTTTGAAGTCGAATATACATCGACTTCAAAAGTGTATCTCAATCCAGATGATTTTATTTCATAGTGTGTGTGACAAAATAAAATCAAGTAAATTCAACACCCCATTTTTTTTTTTTTTTTTTTCAGTCTTTGCACTTTTTGCACATAGGATTTCACTGATGTGGCAGTGTTACCATGGAGTCGCACAGTCAGTTTTGGTTTCACTCCAGGATTAAAAATAGTTTTGTGACGAAAAAAAAAGTACTTTTTAGTCTCTGAACTCGAGGACAAGAGGTAGAAAATGGGTGGATTTTTCCAATTTCCTTTTATTTGACATTTCTCTTCTTCTCTTTGAAACAAAGGCCATCCATCCTTATGAAAAGCATGGTGTAAATCACTCAACGTAAATCCTTTTGCTCGTTTTTCTTCGGTGTATTTGTGACGCTATCCCATGACAATCGTTCCAGCAATGCATTTCAATATATATATACACACAGTATCGAATGTATTTTATGTATGCTGCCTTTGGTAAATTTATGAGGGGGAAAGACCATAAGACTGTATCCCTTTAAAGCAGAGGATTTTCTTGTAACAGCCTGCTTTACTATCTCCTCTTTGGTTGAGCCAGTTTCGAGTGCTGTAAATGAATGTCAGTTGACATGCCATGAATCAATGTTATTGGTTTAGTATGTTGGGGGAAACGGTCTCAATATGAGGGATGCGTCAGCTTGCTCGATTTGATCTTCAGCCATTCAGCGCAGCCTTCGTGTTTAAATATAGCAATTGTCGATGTGGTTCAATCATCGAGGCAGGCATGCGTATGCATTTTCCTGCCCCATGCAGGACACCAACACATTCAGAAGCAGCGCTATTATATGATGCCATCAAATGTAAACCTGCTTGAAACGCATCTACAAGATAATGTTGAAAGTTGCCGCTGACGTCTGTCAGTGAGCATTTTCTGAGGGTTCTTTGTATGCAAAGAGATTGGGGTAGAGTTTGGCCCACTGTATCGGAAAACGTCTGCAGAAATAGATTTCTTTCTTTGAGGTGGCATTTTTAAATGAAGACAACACGGTGTAAGAAGCGGATAACCTGCCTGTAATGCCATCCTGGGACAAAGGCCATATCTCCACATTCTGTCTCATCTGATAAAACCGCAAGATTAACTTCAGCTTTGCTTTCCACATATGAGTTTAAAAAGGTCACGTTTATCGAGGCTGGTCTTCTTACAAAACTCCAACGGTACAGACCCGTACGTGTCTGGTTGAGCAAGGACCTCCAAAGCCACAAATGTCGATGCATCCACATTCATCACACAACCATTCTCATTCCCGCCTTGCCTTTATTTCACAATGTGTCGGGGGGCGTTTGCGTATCCGTCTCCCGCTTTCATTATCTTTCTTTTTATTCTGGAAAGGTTGAATTGAAAAGGTCCTCTGTGGGTATGTGTCTACATGTGCTTATCCACCTTCATTCTTCAACTGTGCAAACCACAATTTTCGACACTCTGTGGCTTTTTTGCCCACCTCCCCTTTCACATTTCACAGACACACTTTGTTTGAATGAAACCTCTTTAGAATATTAAAAAAATATATACAATAGTGCCACATCCGTGCATGACATAAATATCTGATTTTTTTTTTTGTTCAATTTGTACTTTGGGAGGACCGCAGCATTCGAAAAGGTTCCTTGGAACAGAGGATGTTCTTTGAATGATAACAGAAAACAGAAATGATCACAGATTTGAAAGTTTTGCAACTATATTCACTACATTTCTCTTGGAATCTAGCCACGTCTTAACCATTACACTCCTCGACACTATACGATAAAGAGTTTAAGAACATACAATACACACACACCATTGAGTTATTCAGAGGTGTGAGAAATTGTTGAAACAGTATTACGTTTAAAAAAAAAAAAAGTTGATTTTTATACCTTAGGTTGATCCTTTGGGAATTTGTCATTGTGTATCTTATTATTAAGGTTGGCAACCAGTTCAGAGTGTACTCCGCCTACTGCCCGAAGTCAGCTGGGATAAGCTTCGGCATGCCCGCGACCCTCGTGAGGATGAGCGGATTAAAAAAACGGATGGATTATTTAAGTGGAGGCAGTAGCAACTGCATAGAAGCCTTGTACAAACAAGATGACTCAGGGTCATTCGTGCATTCTTCCATCCCGACTTCTGACACATCTACCAAGCGTAACCTGGCAGTTTGTGCACAACCACCAAAAGAGGCGCGACTGACTGGAGTCTGAGGCTGGCTGTAAATCATGGAGCATGGAAAATGTAGCACACCTTAAATATGAAAGTACCTTCCGTAGCAGATGTGTCAGGCCGTGAGAAGCGCGGTGGTCACATCAGTGGAACGTGCGCCACTTTGAAGGAGGGCATGTTCATTTTTTTTTTTCTTGTGCATAAAATAAATCCAATAAAAGGAATGTCATCAGAATACTGATTGTATGTTTGGATTTCCATCAATTAAAAAAAGGAGCCGTGCTTTGCCATGCTGTAGATCAGCAGTGCCATGCGACATTCCTTGCGTCGCAGACCGCAGGGAGGACGGCTAAGTGGGTCAGGATTAATGTTTAATGACCGACATTGAAGCAAATAAAAACAACTGATTCATAGCTAACTCAACGTTGCGCCATTACGATGACTGTAGTTGTCGTAATGGACAGCAGTAAGACTCAAATCCAATTTGTATTTATTTGCATGCGCTAAAGGCACGAGGCACCAACTTTAAACAGGTGAATCAGTTGTAATTAGGCTATCAAATTGAAGCCATTATTTAGCGATGTGCATTATCAGCTTTACAGTATAATTTTAAACAGACACATTTTGACTTAGGACGTGACCTCGCGTTGAACCTAATCGGATAACGCTGCGCATGCATCCCCTTCGCTGACTTGTGGTTTCACACCTAAATCCTGTTCGAACAAGCACTGGAATAGTTTCTAATTTCTCGGTAAACGAAAGTACTGCAACAGCTACTCGTAAATGAACGTGCTGGGACAGCTTTTAGGGAAAACGAATATGCCGCGACAGCAATTCGGGAAACCGAAAGTGACGTATCCATTGAAAGCTACGCCCTGTTTAGAGTATAAAAGATTTGCCTTGGGACATCGCCCCTGCACATTTGTGCCTTGACCACAGCCATTGTCTGTATCACACTAGTGCCCTGAACGTTCTGATAACATCTTCTTGAAGCAACTTCTCCATTTCCAGCCTCTGATTTCACACCTCAACCCAGCCCGAATTCAAATGAACACGCGGCGGTCTCAGAGGACGGCCAAAGGATCCCGCCGACCACAACATCCTCTAGCTCCCGCCACCCTCTAACATAACATTCAATCATTCAGTCAAACCTTATCTTATCCTGTTCAGGGTTGCAGGGAGCTGAATCCGATGTTATCGACTTTGGGCAAAAAATGTCATGAGCAGTCATAGATGCCCGCACCGTAACATTTCTTCACGCTGTGGTATGTAGTGGAGGCAAATATAAAGTATGCTGAGATTCTTTTTGAATGTTTGTGTATTTGATAAGCCAAGTTTTGCACGTGCGGAAGCCGGCCCCAATGTGCTATGTTCTGTCTCACTGGACTGATTATTTTAGCCGGTTATTTAAATTTAAGATGGCCAGTCATGCATGAAACCAGCTAACAGTTGCGTGTGCTTACTAATGTAAATCCATGCATTGCTTTGTTTGTGTCAGTGTATGTGTTTGTGTTCTGGCCTGATTGTACTGGCTGTTTTTTTTGCTAGTTCCAGTTGACAGCGCATGGCAACAGTCGAGTTTCAAGCACCACTGAACCCATAAATTTAAAGTTTTCCATCTACAAGTCATTTGGGTTTTTCTTGTGAACACACTTATGCATGGTCTTCCTATGGTTCCGCCCGCCTACGTTGTCATCTTCATCTGCCATTTCTGTTTTCCTGTTTTGTGAATCCACGCAGTTGCGTGCTGCCTGCTGAGATTTGTCCCAGGCATCCCGCAGTATTTATACAAAAGGTCTTATACATAATGGATCCATACCAAATAGGACCTTCATTGACCTTCAAATGTTTCACTAAAGTTCTTATTGATGCAATAATCCCACTACCAGTTGAGGGAAATATAATTTTGGAGTGCCACTTTGTTCTTGAGACAGAAGCTAGAGAATTTGTGTCACCCTGTTGTATTCTCTAAACCCAATTGAACGCGTAGGACAGATGGTTCTGGCCTGTTTGGTAGGGATGAAACAAGTAGTGGCACAGTGGCACAATGAGTTTGATCGTTGAGACAATAGAAGGCCTTTCAATTATCGCTTCCTCTGGAGGAACCGTTGCAATGGGAACCTTTCCAATAACTCTTTTCTGTGACTGTTTATTCTTTTGGGCATTTAAATCTAGTTTTCTTTAGCTTGGATTTAAGAGGGGGAAATGTTGAGGGTTTTTTTTTTCAAGGTTAATATGAATCTGGATCACCTTAAAGAAGGTGCAGGAAATAGATTTTTGATTTTTGATTTTTGATAATCCTGTGTGGAGGATTGAACATAATGACTCATAATGTAGATTTTCATCTTGATTGCATTTTTGTGTCTAGTACAGCAATATGGGCACACCCACAAACGCATATCTATCTATCTATCTATCTATCTATCTATCTATCTATCTATCTATCTATCTATCTATCTATCTATCTATCTATCTATCTATCTATCTATACAATATCATACATGTTTGTTTATATCACACTCTCACAACAGCTGCAGCTATAGCAATGCGCTTTATAGAACAGTTTACATGAAAAAACAAAATATGGTAATATAACACAACACATAACATAAGACATGGACAGTCATGCAATCGTAACCACTATTCTTGCATACTCGTTGTTGTTTGAAGCAGTCATAGATGAAAGAGGAGAAAATCAAAGTGTCCTTTCACCAGTGGAGCAAAGGTGTCATGCTCAAAGCATGCAAAGTGCCATCTGCTACAAGCTAAGTTTGAAAGTAAACAAGAGCGTCCATTGTTGAGATTTATTCACTCCTCCTGTCCCCTGTAAATCCGCTTCAAATCCAAGCGCCGACTTTAAGTTCCAAATACGCATCCGTGCTTCACGCCGACGCTCCTCTATCCTCATCCTCAGCTCCAGTAGCCCTCCATCCAGCCACACCAACACAGACTGTCCAACAGTGCCAACATCACCACTGAACAAAATGGGGCTGTGAAAAATGCTTCCCATTACAGGTGCAAACAACACAAGCGTCCCAGGGCTGTCGAGCAACGACAATCAAATAGTCCCAACATCCCCCCCATCAAAATCAGTGCTAGTACACGCGTGCCTATCAAGGGGGTGCAACCATCAAGCACATATTCTTTCTCCTTCGACAAATGTCATGACCAAAACGCTAAAACTCCACAACGGGTCCACATGAACAACAACACCATATGACAAAATAAAAGACAAAAACAATCAAAAAAAGCAGAGCTATATGTGCATGGGTTTGTGTATGGTACTGTATATTGCATTACAATGAGTGATCTCATGCCCTGGAGTGAGAGACAGCATGAACAGGAAATCATACATACTGTTCATACATTAAGGTCATTGGTCAAAGAATAACACTGGAGGGATTGCGAGAAAAGTGTCTTTACATGTTGGAATGTATACATTTACCAAGTGAATCACGACTGCGTTACATAACATACATAATTTAAGGAAAGAAAGATGTGACTGCTGCTATGCCCCTTGCTCCGATGCAGAATCACCACTGATGGTGTCCATAGTTCGTATTTTAATGCCTCCCAGTAAAAAAGAAAGTGATTTTTCTTGTGTGTGTGTGTGTGTGTGTGTGTGTGTGTGTGTGTGTGTGTGTGTGTGTGTGTGTGTGTGTGTGTGTGTGTGTGTGTGTGATATACATGGGTTCCCTAACATAGCATCATAAGCAATGGTCTCTCACTCCACTGACTTTTGTGTTGAACCGTAGCATAATTTTGCAATGTTATTTATTGGTTTGCAGCATTCTGCATACCCACAGAAAGATGGACTCTGAACAATTTAGTGAGTCAATACTCAATTGTATTTCATTGTTGCGTCAACGAAACAAACTTTCCACCCAAAATCAAAGCGAGTACGGTACAGTAAAACATCTATGCGCATCCCAGTCGGCTTTTCTTGTCTCACCTTTTAAGCAAAGCAGCCTGTGTGTACACATTGGAGAGAAAGTAGGGCATCCGAGCTGATAGTTAACACAGGTTTTAGCAACAGTGTAGTGCTCATAGGTTTATTTCTAGACCTGTTTATTTTTTTTGCCCGACGAACATTCTGGCTTTAGCTGGTCTCTAAGCAAGAGGGCATCATCTGTCGCTTTGCACCATTGTGGAGCAGTTATATAACCCCGTGAGGTCGCACAACGGCCCACTATTCTCTAATCGCTACGCTGTTATGAAATGTGACAAGTTATTTGCGTGTCATCTGTATTATTTATACACTTGCCGTTGTATGCGAAATACTGTTTTTCCCTGCTTTGTTGCCAAACTGATCTTTCACTCGCTCAGAGTAAGCCTGAACAGTATGTGAAATTTGTGTAAGACTTGCAATTTCTATTATTTATCATTTTCGTGTTTTAGGTCTGTATCTATAATTGAAGATATTACAAAGTGCATGTGCACTGTTGTCTTTCCAAGATGTTCAAAATATTAATTTCCTCACTTCGTGACATTACATTTCGTTTGCCAGAAATTGTGGTCGACCCCAAAAGTACTATACTTTTTTTGGTTGTGGGTTTTATTGTATTGTTTGACATACATTCCCCTATCCCACTTAAGTATCACATGGAATTATACTCTTTTTGTCTCTTACTTAAGTTCTACCTATGTTAGTACTTATGTGACTTACGTTTTGAAGGAGGATTAAAAATACACAAAAAGTACTCCTGTACAGTAATCACTTCAAAATGGTTTCGAGAAAACCGATTTAGCAGTACAAGAATGAAGTCATCATTTTGTGAGAAATAATCACAATGTTATTTGAATCGGTTTTAATACAGTGTAAGGAGGAAAATCCCTGAGTCAAAATGGGGATTGATGAGGATCTTGTCAAGGTACACATCTTCACAAACAACACATGGATTATTCCTGGTAATAACTCTAAATAAAGAAACATCTCTGGAAGGCAAATCAAAGAGACAATTGTGTACCGATCAGCGATGATATGATACTGATGACTTGACATTCATCATCTCTAAGAATTTATTCAGTGTCTGATGTCTGGGGATTACATGATAAGTGATGTGATGTATTAATCGGTGTCACGATACTCAGTTCCTTGCTGACTCAGTGGACGTCAGCATTGGTAAAGCATGAGAGAACTGGAATAGAAAGGTGATATAATTCCACAAAATAGAACAGTATCCTAATAGTTAAACATAAAGGAACATGACATTTGGAAGAATCTCTCTTAAATGTCACAGATTGCAGTTGGTATCGAGCGTTAGTTATCATTAGGGCCGACAAGTTCAACAACTGTTGAACAAGCATATATTTGTACGCACACACGCTCACACAAAGTCGCACATTTTGGCTCATCATTTACATCACAGAAATCTGCTGAATCATTAATTGGCACCATTTCTTTTCTGCACTCTACTAGGGAGGACATGGGAGACCAGAGGGTGTTGCAAGTGGATCTGAAAATTGAGAGTTTCCCAGAGCTGCCGGGTAGCCGCTGGATGGCGTGGCAGGTGGAATACCCGGCCAGTCGCTCTGCCACACAGGAAGCTGACACTGAGATCCGACTGGCACAAGAGGATGTGGCAGGCATCGTGCCCTTGGCCATGGTGAGGTGACGCCAGAGACATGGACATATACAGTGGAACCTCCAAAGTTTATAGTTGCTGAACAATTTTTGAGTTTTACAAAAAAACTGTTTCGAATAATGTGCACACCATTACATGTGACATTTAACCTCAGTGGGCATCTAAATGAGTCATTCCAAAGTGTGTCTTGCAACCACAGATGGGGACCATTGAAGGCATGAGATTAAGTATCCACAGAACCAGAAATAAAATGTATTATGACATACTAAAATCATATTGCACGTCTTTGCACTGCCTTCCCAAGATATTTGGCTAAAGTGACACAGAGAAGCAAGTGTTGTACACTGGATAGTGAGTTTACTAAATTCCTTATACAAAGCCGATCAAATTCCAAACAGCACCTGTAATCGTCCCTCTCCTCTTGCCATGAAGCACCCTGACTGCTGAATAAGGAAGCAGAGGTAAATAAAACAAAATAAAGGCACTTATTGATTGTTGTGGGGATGTACTGGTCGACACATCTCTGCTACATCACGTGGAGATGGTGGGCCAGTGCCTTCAGATTGGCAGACTAGGGTGGTTGTCCCCTGTTTTAGAAAAGTGATTAGAAGCAGTGTTACAACGATAGGAGGATCACACTTCTCAGCCTCCCTGGTAAGGTCTGTTGAGAGGTGCTGGAGAGGAGGTTCAGTCGGGAGGTCGAATCTCAGATCTAGCAGGAACAGGGTGGTTCTTGTACTGGCCGTGAGAGAGAGATAGAATGTCCCCAATCACAGCTACACGTCTGTTACCTGAGCCCTGAGCATTTGCGACATCATTTTCGGTCGACAGCAAGTCAGAATCAAAATTTTCTGTGGCATACTACATTAGAAGATACTCTGATAATACACTTTGGGAAATGATTCAAAATTGTAGTTGTATGATGAAATATTGAGCAAATTAATTCTGTGACAATGGTGCAAACCTCTACACCTTAGATTAGAACCATCTAATCATCACTATTCTGACTTAAAGGGGATACACTGCACTTATATCTGAGGAGCACAATCCAGACTTTCTTGGGTTTTTTTTCCACCCCTGACAAATGCAACGTGAGGATGGAACAATAATTCTGTGCTTTGAGAGTGTACTTAGGAGAGAGACAGGAAGAGATCTCTGCTTTGGGTCCCAGCAGGCCTCAGATGGGTTCTGGGGATTGCTTTGGCCAGAGGGTGAAAGCCTGTAGCTCCGTCTCCCTCAGCAGGGTGAAGAAGGGTCTGTTGCATACATTAACAATTTGAAGCTCACATGGCACGTCTTTGGTACTTCACTGGAGCTTTGCTGAGCGATCAAGGGAAGTGTAGCTTGAGAATTTCGACGCGGAACATTCAGATGAAAAATGAGCAGCAACGACCACATGAAGACAAAGACATCAGTACTGATTACTGAAACAAAGCTTCCATAGCTTCCATTTCTATTTTGGAGCCGCATACTACAAACCTGACTGCAGCGCTATGTGATTCTCTAAGTAGTGCCTATAGCGGTAAAAGATAATAGATGTCTGTGGGTGGCTGTTCCTGGATGCAGAAGAATGCGACGCATCCACCGCTGATGCATTCTCAGGATAATTGAAACTATGCTTTTAATGCTGGATTGTTCGACTTGCTTCTCTCGCATCCTTTCATGTCACTGATGTATCAACTGCCTGCTTGCCTCACTCTAAGACTATGTCGTGTCTACACCCGCACTTGCCGCTACGAAAAAATAAAATAATAAAATGAAAAAGCCACAATTATTTGAATACATTTTTCAGCAAAGGCTCCATTTGAGGTTGGCAATGGAATTAAACAAGACTTCCTGCTCAAGGAGAAAATGCTACACTTTTTATCATATACCGATACATATGGTATTTAACGTGCTCTAGAGGAACATTGTGCAAGAACATGGACTTAATTCCACTATCGTATCTGTAAAATGAATTCCTTGAACGATAGCGTACTCCTGCAACGTCCCAAATATATCGTCATCAATCAGTTCCAACAAGTGTCTGCCTCTTCACTCTTATTATTCTGCCCGTTCTACATTGAGGAGGGATTTGATGGTTTACTATAAATCATGCAGGTTCTTTCATTGTGGCAGAATCCATTTTAGTTATCTGAGATTACAAACAATTTGCTAAACCTGGCTAAATCAATTAGAGGCAGGCTAATCTGGGAGCAGATCTCCAAGAAGATGAATAGTGCGTCGTGTGTATTATAACAGATGATGCACGGTGAATGTGGTTTGATATTGCCTTTGCCTACTTTGATTTGGATGCAGGTGCTTGTTATCTCCTCTAATATTGGTACCGCTGCCTTTCTTTGCAATCCATATCGCTGGCTGGTTTCTATAACATTTCCAATAAAATGTGGTGCAGGTAATCCCAGTTTTTGTCATGTTGATTGAAAAACAGTCATAATATCTTTTTATTTTACTATTTCTAACAGTAGTAGAAAAGTCCATTGAACTTGGGACTAAATTGGTCATGGGCTGTACTCTGAATTCTTTAAAGCCGAGCCCTCTCGCCACTTCTTCTCCTGAAAGGAACATGCTCCCCTAATAATGTGATGAGAGAGACACTCAAGTCTCATCAGGGCTCTGTGTTGACGCTCGACATGTAACCTGGCACAAAATGCCACCACCTCTGTGAATAACAATAACAGCAGGAGAGCTCACAAACACTCACCAAGGTAGCCCAGTTCCCTGATTTGCCATCGTAAACACTGCATATACAGTATACACCATTGACTTTGACTTGATTACAG
>CAAKHF010007176.1:0-24668 GCA_901007745.1 Hippocampus kuda
TACTGACAGATGATGAACACACTCTCTCTCTGTCTCTCTCTCTCTCTCTCTCACACACACACACACACACACACACACACACACACACACACACACACACACACACACACACACACACACACACACACACACACACACACACACACACACACACACAATTTTCCAATTATAAAAATGCCCCAGAGAAAACAAAAAAGGTAAAGTAAAGGATATCGTCCCAGCCAAGCCCTCCCAGGCTGCTGGTTATTCAACAAATAAAATGTATTGTTTGTGTGAATTCATGACGCCTGTTATGGCCAAACAGTTTTCTGGAGAGTTAATTAAAAGCGAGCCTTTGACTGGCAGTTCAAACAATCCATAGCACTCACTCTCCTGGTGTGGCTGCAGCACAATCCATAACGCAGCAAAGTTGAACCAGGTATATTTCTGCCGCTCCTTTTTTTCGACTGGTCAGCTAAGAACGGCAATAAAAATGGTGCCCAACAATGTTTTTGTTGTTGTTGTTTTAACCTGCGAATATTTGAGGAGAAATCTATTGCATACTGTGAAAAACAAAGACAAATCAGATTTTAAATGCCTGCCAGGAGTGCAGAAACAGAAATCGGATTCCAACAGCTCTCTCATGTGACCTTGTTTGCACAAGCTGAAAAACAATGCTAGATGCATATTTTTCGGTTAAAGGAAAAAAAACACCAAAAAAAAAACTGATGAATATTCTTTCACGTTAATGTGCTCATGGAGAAAATTATTCATGTATACTTTGAGACTGCGGCCAATAACTGATACTTGATGAATTATCGTATTTTCCGCACTATAAGGCGCTTCGGATTATAAGGCGCACCTTCAATGAATGGCCTATTTTAAACCTGTCACTGTCACACTCGGTATTTTTTTCTCTTTTACAACAACTGCGAGGGTTACAAAATGAGGTGCATTTGAAAATAAGACAATTTCTCAAGAGGTCGGCGTCATGCCTCGAGCATGTTCAAATAACGGTAGTCAGTCCCACACCCTTGCTCTGCAAGTCGGTGCAGGCTTGTGCCCTTAACCGTTTGTGACAGTTTATTGGCCATGAACTCTGCTAACCATCGCAAGTCAATCACACGCATAAGTAATGCCTCACACACCTTGCACTTGTCAGGCACAGAAGACTGTGTCTGTTTCATGTATGGACGTGCGAGTTTACTTTGGCTTCACTCTGGCAAAAAAAAAGAAGAAAAAGAGAGATTAATCCGATTGATGAAAAGCAGGTTATGTGTGTCCAGGTGTGAGGGTTGCTGATGGTAGCACGTCACTTATGTTAAATTACTTTGCTGACATGAAGGATAAGTTGTGAATTGTCTTCTTTGGCAATAGTGTTCTTTGCGATTGAAGGATTAAAGGCTTAAATATTTATCACCTGTAAAGTCATACTGGCATGTCATTTTTCATGATGATTTTTTATTTTTTTTTACCTTCTCTAATCCCAAAGGTTGGTACAGCACAACATCCAGGTGCAAATTTAATTTGTTCCGTGACAATGACAAATGCCATTATTCCAGGATTTATGGGTTTTTTTTTTCAATTTTAGAAAAGTAGCATTTTTATTAGCATTAAGCTAGCAGCAAACATGAAGCTAGCAGACTAAAGGGTATGTGCTTGTTTAAAATACCCAATGTGTAACTCTCCTAGTTTAATGTTTAGTTTGACAGTAAACCTCAACTGGGAGTGAAATTAAACAGATTGAAGACTCAATTTTGATGAATTGCTCAATATTTGTAAAACTGCTGCTTATAGCAAACCGTGTACTCAGTGTGAAACCATGTCAACAAACTTCCTTATCTTATGAGGAACCAGTATGTCCCCTCAACAGCCGATCCAAGTGCTGACTGGAAGCGCAGAGGGGAGCCGGCCGGCGCACTCGGCACACACACTCGGATGTGAACCTGGCTGGGACTCTGGCCAAAGCGCACAGCAACACAAAAGTCAATCTCATCAATCACACACAACTGGCCAGTTAATAATCCAAGAGTGTCTCCAACTCTCCTTCTGCGGCGGCCATTTCCAAAGTTTGACAGAGAGAGCAGAAAATAGACGTGCGAGAATGATTTGTCTGGCTTTTTTTTTCCTCCGTCACTGAGTGAATTCAAATTGACAAACCAACATATCATCTGGTTTTAATACTTTCTGTGGAAACAAGCAGACCATTGTAAAGGAATTCCCACACTAAACAGCTGGACTAATGGCTGGGAATCAAAAATCCTCTTGGAGACATTTCTTGTTCACGTTAGCAATATTACCAGACCGAGAGGGAGACAGCAAGGCAGACGATAGTCAGAGGAAATAGACAGAGGAGGACCATAACTCCATTAATGACCCATTTTACTGCCAGTCAATAGATTAGGTTCTGTTCTGCGGGTTATTACGTGCTTTTATATATGTGGCTCAACATGGAGATGCCGCAGCAGCCGATATACGACCGTGTGAGATCCACATTGCAAAACTGTCAGCAGCAGGATGGGCCAACCATGCATTCACACCTGCCTAAATGCAAACACTGATTTTTTCGTTTTCTTTCTATGGAAGGAATGCTGTACAAAGAGAATGTCTCGGGGAGACGAGGGGGGCCGCGATGGATGATACATCAGCTACATCACTTTGTACAATCCTCTGAGAGCCACAGAGCCCTGGCTGTAAATCCTCTCTCTAAGGTAAAAATATGCGCCTTAACCTCACTCATGCTCAAAGTGGAGGTTATTGAAAAAAAAAAAAGAGCAGAGATATGGCTACATGTTAGCCTTCACTAAAATAACGGAGTTTGTTTTCATTTTCCTCCATTAATTTCACTTATCCACATCGTGATCATACTGGAGTTGAAGTCAGTCATAGCAAATTGTATTCGCTGTGTCAGTCGGCTGATTTTGGATGAATAAGTACTGTAAGTGAAAGCTTCTCACTAAGTGTAACTTTGTCGAGCTGTCTCACGTGAGCTCACGCGGGATTTTTCTGGGAACTATTTCACAGGACGGTACATGTCGAGGATCACGCAGGCTTGAACGCACATATGTAAATAAATATGTACAGTAGCCGTGCATTTGTGGACATTTAAATATTCCTGAGGCGCCACGGAGTGCCTTCCGCATTTTGCAGCTTAGCAAATCTGAGCTGTTGCTCTTATCTGGCATGAACACAAAAGCTCAGTCGCGCTCGGCCACCTGGTTGAGATTCAAGGTGGTCCCCTTCAAAGCTGTAATTTACGTCAACAGGACGCGAGCCTCAGATATGCATGGTAAGTGTGACGATGCGGCGGATAAAACATTTTTTTTAGATCTTGTCCTATCAGTGTCATGACATTTTCAGACACCTGTGAGATGTGCATTTCATAGGAATGTCACAGGACGAGAATAGATGACTAGACATGATGAGATACTAAATTTGACAGCGCAAAAATGTGAACCAGTGCCAAGTTTTAATGATTTAAAAAAAAACCAAACTGTCAAGTTTATAAGATGAGGCTTCAAAATTGTGAACAATCAACATGAACATGAAAAATCATGTCAGCTCTCAAACGCTGTGGGCGTGTCCGATGAATGGGCTGAAACCGCACCGCGCTCAACTAGCAATTGTCAAACAAAAACCATAAGTACACCCTGAAAGCTACTTTGTCTAGCATCTTTCTCATGTCTACACATAACTACATGCCTCAGCCACAAAAATACAGTATATATCCGCTCAAGGCCTCCAATGGCTGGAATACGTGTGACCAGGTTGTAACAGGAATTTTCCACGCTGCACCAACGAGGCACTCTAAAGCGCATGCGAAGCCCCTGTGGAGATGCCGGCTTTCAGTTTGTCGAATTTACAAAATAATTCCCTTGACTCTTCCATCCTATGTGCGTACTTGTGGCTAACAACGAGGCACTCTAAAGTGGCCCTGGTCTCCACCTTGGCTTAAGTCATCATTTAATTTTTATTTCTTTCTGTCACTTTTGCGCCTTCTTTAGTGCACACTCACAACCAATGAGACGCTCTAAAGCAGCCATGTCAGCATCAAGTCGCTCGCCACACAATGGCTGTCAAGTTGTTTTTCCTTCCTTGCTCTTCCACTTTCTCTCTGTGACATGCATGCGCTCAAGTCTGACAACAGGGCACTCTAACGCAGCCACGCCATTCCAAAGCATTGCTCTGCACATTAGCTGTATACTCTGAGCCCCAAAGCGCTTTACAAAGGGCTAAATTCTTTTTTTTTTTTTTTTTTTTGTTGAACTGAGAAATTCCTGCTGTACCAGCTATGGATATCATTTGGGGGCCAACAAAAGGCCAGGCCATTCACAGGGGAACGGAATCCTGTTCTGTCGCTCTTGTCAAATGGCCTCTAGGGCTTGTGTGAAACGGCCCTTTTCTTCTCAGTTCCTTTCAGAGCTAAAGTCCATCTACATGACAAATAGAGTTACTTTGAAGTGGCTTGTGTCATCTCGGCCTTTCTGCCACTCATTGGTGACCTCTTGATCCCCGCGTCTCATCTTTTTCTTTTTTCTTTCGAAAGTCATTGCATTTTTGTCCATGTCCCTCTTTCATCTTCAATCGCCCTTTATTTAACTTAAATCTGTCCCTCCTTTAAAGTGGTCTTGAGTGCGAGGATGTCCAACTTGTGTTTATGAGGATAGGAGGGGAGTTATTTAGACACAAACAACCTCCATTAAGTACGGCACTCCTGTTGCGTGATATCATTTGACCCACTTCACTCGAGTCTCGACAACAGACCCTTTAAAGGGGACACATCATTGCTGTCAGCGGAAACCTCCTACGTCCCAAAAGTGTCAAGCTCATATTTTGATTATTGTTTTGTCTCCAGTTGCTTTTTTATGCATTACTGACCAATTTAAAATGTTGCATATAGCTTGAGAACGAATTCTCTTCCTGGATGATTCGTTCCGCCTCTTGAGTATGTCATTATGTTGCCTTAAGATTGAAAATCTGGATGTTTTTTTTTTTTTAAAGACAAAAGTGGAAATAGTTCGGTTCAATACATGCCATCGATACATTGAGTCAGCCTGTTTGGTGTACAACGAATACAAAAACGCATTCCCAACCTGAATTTCTCCCCACATGAGATGATCGGCGAAGATGGGTGAAGATCCAGAGATAATGTGAAGTGACAGCCTGGAGCGTGGTGGAATTTAGTGTTTGGTGATATGGCTTTGTGCCACATACACACAGTGTAGCGTATGAAGGGCTTCCGCCACAAGTTACAATGCTTGTATTATTCATATGGGTGCTAGTTTTTGTTTTTTTTCCCCTCCTTCACTCTGCGCTTTGCTGCCATTGTCTTCCTGTACACATCCCCTTGCCGGGGAGATGAGCCTTAGGCTTCATCCAAGTCATCATGGTGACGAAAGATTCAGGAGATTCAGGTATTTAGGGTAGGATGACGTTAACGAAAAACATGTCACAGGCATGTTGTTAAGACACCTGGAAACTGTTTAAAAGTTTGAATTACACCACGGGAAGTTGGATTTTGAGCATTTGACCAACGCCACAACAGTCGAGCTCTTTAACTCATTCACTCCCAAAGACGTTTTTAAACGTCTTTTCAGACTTGGTCTAGAATTGGCTGGTACTGAATGAGTTAAAGAGCGGAAAATGCGATATGCAAATGATTGCCGACAAGCATGAAGCCATCATCTTACCTGGTTGAAGGTTTCAAGCCTCTCCTTCACTTCGGCGAGTGAGGGGTTAGCGCTCCGAACTTTGACCTCTGGATTCTGTCTTTGTGCATGCAGACCATTTCCTACCACTCTGCCCGTATAACTGTGGAAGGAAATGAAGGAGAGTTACATCATCATCCGTGTCTACATGTAAAAGAGGATGCTAAGGGGGGGAGGGATTCATTGTAACCATGCAGTTTTTTTTTTTCAAAACACAATGGTAATAAAATTCACCTAAATTCTATAATGACATGACAACGATAATGACAGCCACAGGTTCTCAGATGACTTGCTTTCGCGGGCCACATAAAATGACATGGCGGGCCAGATTTGGCCCCCGGGCCTTGACTTTGACACCTGTGATGTAGAGCATTCAATGAAACTTCAATGGTTTGAAAATTATTACCGACTGTATTGACATCAAATAACGTATCACGTGTTTCTTCATCAATGTATACCAACGACACGTAGTGACAGACAGAACAATTACATGCTCAGCCACTAGAGGGCAGAATTCATCGCTGTTACGACAGAGGAATAGAGGCTTGATGCGAGTTAATGAGTTAGCGGTGAGACAAAAATCATTATTGTTACTTTTTCTGCACCATTTTTGTAAGGGGGCGTGTTGGTGACTTTTTTTCCCATCTTAAAACTACCTCCTGATGAAGCGTCTTGTCACTCATAACTCCAAAAAATTCACGATGATCCCATGTTTTTGGATCCCGCAATCAAGAGTTTGACCTTGCCGTCGCATCAGTTTTATATGTGGAGTGATTGTTTATTTTACTCCCACACTGTTGTCTTAAAATGAATGCGAGATTCACACAATGATATGAAACGTTCATGCTTTGGGGATTTAACGGCAGGGGCATCAAATCAATGGAGGCAACTGAAGGCAGAGCGAGGCTGAGAATGATTGGAAGTAATTACGAATGGCATGAAAAGTGTGTGCATTCTTCTGGGTGTGTTTATGGTTCGGAGGCTGTGTTGAGTACGCGTATCAACGTGAATATGAGTGCAAGCAATCATAAAAGTGCTGAACTTGAGAAATCTCTGGCATGTGATCTAAGCAATGTCCTGATAAGGTCTGCGCTCCTGCTTTGCTGAACAAGCACTTTAAAGAGAGCCTATAAAAAATGCACAAAAAAAAATAGTCACAAGTTACGGAGAGATTTGGCTTACATCGCTGATATACAGATGGAACGTCATTGGAAAGCAGGGAACATGAAAGACATTTAAGAGAAAATAATGCTTCGATATTCTGTAAATAATGGAACCGTCACCCTCTGAATCCGAATCCAAATACGAGGTGTCGCAATACGACCAACCCTAGTTTGGGCTTTCTCTCCGTTTGACATAAATGATGAATACGAGAATCAAACCCGCTCCCTAAGCGGCGCTTTCCAAGTGTGTTAATGAGTGTGTTTGTTGTGGACGTGTCCGTGTTCCGACTTGGCTCGGGATAACAGTTGTTGGCGCAAAAAAGAAAAAAGAGCTCATTAAATAGGATGCTCATGAAAGGGATGTGCCCGGGTGAGTTAGGGATGGAATTAGGTCTGCTCCTTTTCATTTCGGGACTTGTTCGGTATTACATACGGCGACATGACAAGGCGACACAAAGGGACATGCCGAAGCTGAATGCCGTCGAGCCGGACAATTAACGCTGCAAATGGCTTCTTGCTGATGTTCCAGCAGTGACATGAATGCAAAGGTTTCCAAATTGTTTCAAATTGGAGTACTAAAATGAAGAATAAAGGAAATTGTGGCATGGGAATGATTAATGAGTGAGGTTTCTTGTCTAACAGTTTCACATTTTGGAATTGAACAAACATTCGGTGTGCAAACGCTCAAACGGGGACTCGTAGCTTTCTGAGTTTTCTTTCTTTCTTTCTTTCTTTCTTTTTTTCTTTCTTTCTTTCTTTCTTTCTTTCTTTCTTTCTTTCTTTCTTTCTTTCTTTCAGAGACATGGCCATGCGTTTCAGGCGCCTCTGGACAGCAGACAGACAATCATATGAGCAAAGAACAAAGATTGCTCTTGATCTATTTCGACGTGAATGCAAATAGAATGTGCGCAGGCCTGCCAATTTCATTTTTGTTTGCTGAAATCATTTCCGTGTCACATTTCGACACGCGACAACTCACGCACTCCACGGGGGAGTCAAGCAAAAATGAATACAAATGAATGGTGGTCTACACTTCTTTTTTTTTTTTTTTTTTTTTTACTTGTAGATTAGTAAAGCAGTCACAAATTCGACAATAAGCAGATTTATCTTGATTTTGAAGCCCGTGTAAACAGTTCAGATTTGCCATGGCTGTTTCCTTTTCTTTAGTGTGTCAAATGTAGCCGTCATGTTCATTTTACGGGGGCTTGAAGAATAACTTGCCGTCTCAGTTTTTCATACAACAAAACAAAACCGTTTAAATTACAATTATTCAGACTGATCCTTTTGAAGCGTCCATTGGAGCTGCATAAATTGAAACCTGGACGTGACCCACCGCACGGTGAATACGCACTTTTGGCAACGGCGAGCGTTCACTCCTCTTGTCTTCCCCACTCGCCCGAAGCGTTCAAGACACAGACACCGTGTACGGTGACCTCGGCACTGAACTTTTGAAAGTTACCCAAGGCGATTCAAGTGTTCCCGTCGATATGCAGCGAACAAAGCAGCTCTGCCTCAAAATGAACAATTTTCGAGAATGAGTAAACATGTGAAGGGGGAGGGAGGGGTAAAGGAGGGCAAGCGTAGCAAAGGAAGGGTCTCCAGTGGCCTCGGGTGAACTCCGAGATCCACTCCTGACTGATCATTGAGCTTCGCCTGCAAGGCTTTATCAAGGCACACCATTCACGAGGGATTTAATCATCAACGAGGTAGTCTGGATTTGTTCAAGTCGTCTCTATAAGCACGTCTTCTTATTATTGACAACCGACCGAAGCACAACTATTCCCATTTCGACAAACGGCTCAAGTTGAAACCAGCAGAGAGGATTTATTCCCAAATTAGCCCCAGTCACGCCTAATGGCTTTCTATTAGTTGGTCGGGATTCCGTGTCGAGTGACTGATGGCCAAAGTGAACGGCATACAAGGCAAATACTTACAAGAGTCAGAATGTTAAAATAATACAGGCCTTGATGAATGACAGGGTTCACTTATCACAGGCTGAGAGGGCTAATTAGACAGCAGAATCATCTTTTTTCAAGGCTTTGCTCTTTGCCACAAGAAGTGGGTGATGATGATGATCATGATAATGATTATTATTATGAACAATACATTCCAAAACATATATCAACTACCTTTGCATAAGAAGTGTCTGCGATGACTCACCCCATTTGCGGTAACTGTTATTTTCCCACTTCATGTGGTGGAATGTATGGTTAAATCCATAACTGTGGTTGTTTGTTTGACAATGAATTGAACCTCTTGAAACTAATTAGACTTTTGCACATGTTGTTCTTCTCAAAAATGACTCGGAATGATTCAAACGCACCAGGAAGTTAATACGTCTTCATTTCAACGGCATGAGTGGGTATTGTTGTTTATTTATTTTTATTCCCATTATTCATTCCCATTTTTAATTTTGATTAATAAAATGTATGCCGACCCAGCCCCCCCTCCCCCGCCCCCTCCTTTGCTATGGGCTCTGGTAAATATTCAAGGTTATTTACAGATAAGTGAAGTGGTTAGGACATGTGAAAAGCGGAATTCCAAATGTATGTGCATACAGTATTTTATAGGCTTGTAGCATCAGACGGAATCCCACAAATAAGGAGAAATGCACTAGTGCAGCACAAACCAGGGCAGAGGTGTAACAAATGTGGTCTGAATATCTTCACAATTGATTACTGGCAGAGGAGAAAAACAATTGGATTCACAATGCTTCATGCATAATACTGACAAAAAATAAATAAATAAAATGGCAGTGCACCTAATCGTGCTTCAGCACGTTTGCATGTGCCATCACTTCATATTCAATTGAAACTGGAAAATTAAAAAAAATGAAACTCAAGATTGACATGTTGCGTGATGGTAGATAAAAAGCAGGCAGGCAGGAGAAGCAGTGTGGACTGAACAAAATGTTTTTGCAAAACACCGGAAAAACTAAATGAAAGCATCAATAAAGTCTTGAAAAGATCAAAATTCAAACAACAAAATATCAGGAACTTAAACACCATTCCGAGAAACAAAACACGACTTCAGCAGAAACAAAATAACAGTAACACAACAATACGGAAAGGCTGACACAACAAAGGAAACTAAATAGAAGCCGATTGACGAGTCACCTCGTAATACCTGAACAAGACACCAAAGGGTTGAGGGTTGAGGGAGCTGATTGGTTGACACAAAACCGAACGAGGAAGACAAAAGCACACGAGGAAACAAAACCAACAAGCAACCTAAACAAAAACAGAATCATGACAAAGATGTTGAAACTAAAAAAAAAAAAATAACATCCCTGAATTAAATAAAAAAAAAATGTTATGAATAAAAAGATACAATATTGTCTTTTTTCATGTCTTTGAGTTTTATTCAGTGCCAAAACTTGTTTCCATGTCTATACCTGTCATTCTTTCCTTTAAAAAAAAAAAAGTTTTGTTTTATTTTATTTTTTTTGTGCTAAAACATCTCGCCCCACACCCTTGCATGTACTTGAGTGTTCAAAAGACGTCTTTGGGTGATTTGGTTTGGATTGTACCGACTTTAGAGCGGGCACAGACAAACACAGCGAAATTGTAAAAAGGGCAAATATTAAATACATAATTACCTTCATTGAAATCTCTTTAACTCTGATTGTAACTGCTTTGAAATGTATTAAAGCACGTGAAGCGTATTGATTTATGTTTCGTATGCAATGAGGTTGTGATTTTTATTTTATTTTTTTAAAACACAGTCCTGCCTACACTGGAAAACGTCTAACCAAAGTAAACATTTCTTATTATATTATAATACCTCCCCTCCTTTGATTTCGGATCCCCCGCCCCTCCGAAAAAAAAAAAGAAAATGACACGGCGATTTTACAGTAACAGCATAGGACATGAAGTCATGAGTGAAAGTGGCGTAGCTTGCGGCCGGCTAACTTTTTACGAGCAGTTGTTTGGACAGTGACTTTGAGATATTTCGGAACAGGAGGTTTTGTTTCGAAAGGCCAGAATGTTCTCACACTCCAGACGTCTTTGGAGCTATTCCGTAAGCTAACACTCAACATGTGAACTATCACTTGTTCCACTTTGCAAACATTTAATCAGCATGATTTGTCTGTGTGCGCGCTGCGTCCACTGCACTGTAAACAAGAGCGTGCAAACACACTCAAATGTTCTACAACTCAACGCTCTGTACTGATATTTTTTACAATATTTTATATGCACAGAACACTCAGACCCTCCAACCATAAGAGCATTGTTACCTGACTTATGATAAACAAGTCGCATCCATATTTAAGTGGTGGTAAAATATATTGTTGTTTCAAAAACAGCCAGCTAGCTACATGCACTTTCTTGCCCCTTCGGCCATTTTATTAGCATAGAAATACAAAGATCACAAAGAGCGGAGGCACAGGCAGCCGGAACATCGCAAGGTCAATTTGCAGGGCAGGCAGGCTCAAATCGTGCACTTTTCTGTCTCTGCCATGTTTCTCTCTCACCCCCCGCACTCGCGCTAATTAGTTAGCGCACAGGTGTCCAAATCCAAGTCCTCAAGGGCCGCTATTCTGCGTGTTTTGTGTGTTCCCCTCCTCTAACACACCTGATTCAAATGTGAATGGCAAGGTTTCTGAGACGAAATGAGAGATGTGCAAACTTAAGCAATCAAGGTCCTTATTTGCTTTATAAAACGGGACCGATAGATGGGCTAAATGAATGCATTCTCGTCTTTACATTCAATTACCTATAGTTACAATTACACTCTAACTCACGGGTGTCAAACTCATTTTTGTCGCTGGCCACATTGTAGTGACCGTTTCCCTTGGAGAGCCGTTATGACTGATAAACCATATAAAGAAGTCAACGACTGTAATGAGGGTTTTGGCAACAGGAAAATGCTAACAACATCTCATTTATTACATGTGAGAAGTTGAAATTTTGGTCCAGATTTTAGCAATCATCATAGAAGTTGACATGTTTGATTTGCTTTCACGGGCCACATAAAATTATGTGGCGGGCCAGATCTGGCCCCCGGACCTTGAGTTTGACACATGCTCTAACTAATCAATGATTGAATCAAAACAAAAAAAAATGTTCAAAAATGCATGTAAACCATCTTGTATACAATATATTGTAACTATAATAATTTATGTTTTTGTTTCATGGAATGAAATATTTTGCCCCCCTCTGCTCGAAATCTTACTTTTCTTTTCATAAGTAAAAAATATCAACAGCGTTTCTAAACTGGAAATGCACGCTGATGGACAACCACAGTGTATTTCCCCCCGGCCGTCATCTGGGTTTGGCATGAAGAAAGTGGGATTAGAGCACAGTTGCTGAACCGAGTAGGGAAAGTTTGTAAAAACAAAGTGTGGAAAATCTGACAAAATTTAAGCATGACTCTGTGTCGCATGAAAGACACAGTCATGAAAAAAAACAAAAAAAAAACAAAGACACCCCCATGTTTTATTCAATTTCTGGTTCATTTTAATGTGGTGCCACTAAGAATGTATCAAGTGACTAACCAACACAAAAGAAAACACGGAATGCTGAAAAGTACTGTGTTTGGTTGGAGCTAAGAATATAGCTCTCTAGCAGACAGTAAAAATAAAAAAAAAAAAATCGACAAAAAAAGTGGCTTCAAACTGTTTAATGCCACTTCCAGCTCAAGTACCCTGCCAAACTAAACATAAAACTAAGAGGATTACACATTGTGTGTTTAAAACAACCACATGCTTGAATGTTTGCCTGAGGAAAGCCTGCCTAGTTTAATGCTAATGAACAGCATGGTTTTGGTCGTGTTCTTCCCCTTAACGCCACAATCCCACTTAGCTACGAACAACTGCGACTGTTTCCGAAGTTAGCGAATGTTCACTTCAGGGTTCCTTCAAGGCCGCAAATGTTCAAACGGTTGCCAAACAGTCGCCAGATGTTCGCCTGTACTTTTCCTGATGCAATCAAAATTTGACTTTTAGGTTGATGACGAATCATGACGTTTTGGCTTCAGTTTTTCCTTCCTTGAGGGGATTTTTTTTATTTTTTGGAGCTGTTAGTGGAGGAATTTGGAACTGTCCACATATGTCCATTCGCACACCCAAGTGAGGCACTGACCCAATGGATACTTGGAAATATCACGTCGACTCAGTTGGAACGAGTCTTCAAATATTCTCTCTGTTCTTCACTTTAGGAGCCGAGTCGAGGGAGCCGTGTGATTTTTGTGGAGCTGGCTGCCAGCCTAGCGGCGGCCCCTCTGTCACAGCCCTCCGCAGCCCTGGCAAAGCTGTTATATTGAGTGATGAGTCAGAAAGGGAGGCAGACTTGAGCGGGGTCAGAACCAGAGAGCGACAAAGGCACAGAGGTTCTGTTGGCAACTGCAAACGTGATCAACAACTCAGCCGCTGAAGCTCACGTTCTCACATATCCTGTTTTTGAAGCCAATTGGAAATTGTTTTGATGATCTTGCACTGATGGCTGTGTCTCTCTCTTTTGGGGGGGGAGGGAGGCACTGCGTGACTCATCGTCATCTTAAGTGGAACTATTAAAACTCATTTTGCCTTGATGATTATTTGTCTTTGAGTTCATCAATAGTTAATGTCAAACATTTCCACTGAATATTAATTTGTGGCTTGATCTGAACTTGTGCAGCAGAGCTCTCGAGAGCAGCGGTTCTTAACCCGGGTTCAATCGAACCCCAGGGGTTCGGTGAATCGGTCTAAGGGATTCGACGGAGCCTCTGAAGTGGAGGTGAAGACACACCCGTCTCAAGATGTCAATTAGTTATGACACGCCCGCTTGGCCATCGCTGGCTGCAGATGATCACATGACATCGCTTGTCCAATCAGTGCTGCAGGAAATTCAGTTCGCTCAGTCGTGATGGTTCATCATAAAATTTAAAAAACCTATACTTATGCCATGTAATTTGATTAACTTTTTTCTGTTTTTCATAAATGTGTTTTTTTAATGTCTTGAATTTGTAAAAAAAAAAAAATCATATTTTCATTTTTCACTAATGAAGGGTTTGGTGAACGTGCATATGAACTGGAACTGGTTGGGTTCGGTACCTCTAACAAGGTTAAGAACCACCGCTCTAGAAGAATACTTGCACACATACATGCACTAAATTTTATATCTCAGGGAGGAAAAAATGCATTGCAGTTGAGGCATTTTGGCTTTCCAGTCAAGTAACCACCTGCCCCCTGACCTTGAGTTCGGCCTTTCAGTGATCAGAAATCATTGAAGAAGCCGACCAAAAGGTTATTTTTGGCTCTAGTTACACTAACTGAAGGATTATGCAATTTTCCCAAGATCAGACATTTGTGTACTGGATCTTAACATCAATGAAGCTTTTTGTTATGCTTTGTCCTCGATATCACCTGAGGGAAGACACCTGCACAGAGCAACATGAATCTGACCAAAGATTTACGGCTGGCTGTGGACGTGTGACTGGGATGAAATTACAGACGGCAATGTTAATCCCTCTAGTGCTTTGCCAGTTTTAAAGAGGCCATTTTACCCAAGGCCAAGCAATGTGCGGTTACAGCTACAGCGCAGTATGGATGAAGGTGCTATTGATTTAATGGGTCTAATTTCATCTTATCATCAGTGCTTCCTTTACAAGGTTGTTAATGTGATCCAATAAATGTACACATTATTTAAGTGAATTGGGCCGAGGCTCTGATCACATCTTTCAAACGGGCAAGTCTCCCAAAAATCCTGCTGTGTAGACTCATAAAGCTCCAGATTCAGATTTCAACTATGAGGAGGCTAATTATGATGAATTATTATGCTGCAGAAGTTTTGGTTTCGCCTTGGTTGCTCTGAGTCACGCTCGGTCCCACTGTCGTATGGTGTTCAACAGGGTTCACTTTTGGGGACCCTGCTGTTTTCATTGTATTTGCTGCCCTTGGAATCCATCTGGAAGAAATATGGTATTTCATTCCACTGCTCTGCACATGACTGTCAGATCTACATCCCGCTGAGCATAAAGGACGCTTTGGTGTGAAGGCCACTTTTGTCCAAATCAAGGCCCGGATGGCACTGAATTTCAATTCAAAGAAAACAGAAGCTAGCTTGTTTGATCCCAGTGGTCATTGGTTGTTGTTAAACGCTCCATAAAAAAGGTTGAGTGAGAGACAATTGCAGCTATTTCATTGTGTGATCCTATTTACGTACAAAGTATTTCTTGTTTGAACAGCGAAGGCAATGCAGGCTTTTGATTACACCTTCAGCAATTATGAATTGAATTTGTATGTAATTATAGTTTGTAATAAAGCGCAAAATGTTTGGCCTCATTTCGACAAGTAAAAGTTCAGCGAGACGATGTTTGTGGTGTAAAAACAAACCTTTTTTTGACCACCTTTACAAGTAATTTGTCTTTTCAGGTGAGCCCAAGTCCCATCCTGTCGAGGTATGCTCACTAAGCAAACTGAACCAACCCTGGGGAGCAAAAAGGAGCGCCGTGAGGTGAGTGAGATCGATGACTAATAATGATTCGCTTATCATGGCGACAAAGTGCACTTAGCCGTAATCACACACCGAGATAGCATGTACCCCAGAGGTGTTTGATGTTAGGACTTTCCATCCATCCGTTTGTAATGATCCCACAGGCCGAGCTGTGTCTCCAATATCGAGTGTGGCTCATCAGGCGGCCATTACTTGCCATCGCAACCAGTCAGCCGTGTGTGAACTCCTTGCTCCTCCAGGCTAATGAACACAGATCGATTTATCAAACAATTACGGCGGCCGCTGAGAGCCGCATTAATTTGGTTTAAGTGACTCACACTTGGCGAGAAACTGATGTCGCCCACGTCTGAATCACAGACTCAATCAAACATTTTCTCCTTGTCTCATTTTAGTAAGCAGATACTGCCATTAAAGGCTATGTGACACAATACAGAGCTAGACACAGTACAGTACAGTACAGTGTCTGCTATACATTCTTTAATGGAAGGGCATTAAAACCAAAATGCATTTATTTAGCCTCACAGTACTGTAGGTTGATGTAGAAAGTCAAGATTAGATTATTGGTATAAATTCCCACACTGCACCCTTGTGGCCAATATGACGCATTGTCCCTGAGATTCTCAAGTGACGAGTTCACTGGTGGCAGCATGTTGTTTGAGTGGTTTGCTTACGGTATTAAGGTTTACAACCCCAATGAGGACGAGCACAATTGAAAATGGATGGATAATGCACTGAACTCAGTATTGCCAAAATCATCAGAAGCACCTGAACTTTAAAAAGCATCAGTCATTTATGGTTTGCAGTCCTCAAGAAAGAATTTCTTTACAAATTTATGCCAATGGGATTTCTTTTGTCCAAAAGTTAAGTGTGTGCACAATTTCAGTTCGAGTTCATCCCAAAGCGTTTGATAGGTTTGAGGTGTGAAATCTCAACTTCTCCCAGACAAACAAACATAAACTTAATTTAAAAAAAAAAAACAAAAATATATCGTAATTGTATAATTGCACCGTGGCCAACCCTGGGCAGTATTATACAAGTATATTAATACAGCGCTTTAATTTTGTGACTTTGGGGTTTTGCTTTGTTTTTGTTTTTTTAATTAGAAAAAGAACAGCATCTTGGAACCCATATTGCGAAAAGACGCATGGTTTCATGTTGATGCGTGAGATGTTTCCCCTAATGCCGAACAAAGAGCTGACATGACATTTACATAAATTCACCTGCATATAAATGCCAATGCAAATATATTTTGCACATTCCCTCACACCATTTTCAAGATATATTAGGCAAAAACGGTTGCAATAGATAAATATAAACTGGTCAAACAGCCCTATATTTTTACCACTGGTAACACCAATCAGGAAGAGTCTAAGTATGAGTTTCTGTTATTTCAGATCTGTCGTCAATCCACGATGCAATGTTCAATGAGAGAGATTAGCCACTAGGGGGCGGCATTACTCTCCACACAGAGCCACGAGAGGAGCTATGACCGAATATAATATCATGCACCTGCAGTAGGCTGGCCAGCCCCATCATTACGACCACTTGTACACGCTAATGATATCCTACACAGGCACTGTATCGGCCTGAACAGAAATAACAATGTTCCATTCTGACTGCCACTCACAAAGAAGTATTTATTCATTTAATAATATGTTCATTGTTGCGGACTGTAGTTTGACTTACTACACCATATACTGAGAGCAATAAATCCACTGGTCCGTGTCCAGTTTATAAGATAGCTAAATCGAATATTAGAGCTCCATCGGGGTTACTGGCATTTGGTATAATATTTCTTTCTTTAACTAATGTATTGAATACATTCTTGAGCTTCTGGTTCTCTATGGACATGCAGACAAGGGCGTGTACAGCTCAGGTTTTGGGTGTGGGCGTGGACGTAGCAGGGCAGTTGCTGTATGGAAGGCAGACAAGGATAGGCAGGGGCAGAGCCAGGACAGTCAACTATGCCCTCGAGTATAGACAGGTGGGTGAGTGGGGGGATACCATGATCCTCTGGTGTGCTCCCACCACCTGTTTGTCTGTCTGTCTGTCTGTCTGACTCAAACCACGGTGTGATCTACTGCTCCCAGTTGACATGCAGTCAACATGGAGGATTACATTTTGCAGTACCTACTCGATGTAATGTTTCTACATAAAATCTGGTATTTTATTCGCATGACAGCCGAGTGTCCGCTCTACAGATACTTTATTCTGGACACCTGCCAAATGCAATCCGATCCAATACAGGAGTGGTATGGATGATCAAAAAATAAATGGTCTTCCAACAATAATAATCCTCATTTTGACTTGCATGTTAGTCATGCCAAGATTCCTGAAATGAATGATACTAAGAGCTTAATATTACATTGGTGCCTTGAGATATGACTTGAATTTCTTCCGTGACCATGCTTGCGACTCAAAACAAAAACAAACAACATCTAACAAATATTGAAGGTGTTTTTTTTTTGAGAAAGAAAACAACATAAAATAATACTTGACATAATAATAATAATGACAAAATTAAATTTGAATTTAGAGCAATTCAAAAAATGTGGCCACTTTTTTTTTTAATTCAGTTCAGGGGCAATAAAACATCAACATGCAAATTTAAAATACATACTAGTCAGAATATATGCCTGTGATTATTGTACGATGTGTTGCACCACCATTTGTGCTCAAATATCCACTGCTTAAAAGATTATAACACCGCATCACAGATGCTATGCGTTAACTGTCTAAGACTTTTTACACGATGTGTTAGCATTAAGGTCTTTCAAGCTTAAATAAACAACATGTAATTCTCTATTTGAAGTTTACTTTGACACGAAACTTCAAATGGTAGTAGCAATAAACATCTTGAATTTTTTTTTTCAAAGATTTGTTTCCTATCTGTTAAATACTGTAAAGTTTTGCTCTCAAGTCAAAGCACAAAATTGGTCAAAAGACAGCTCGTACCTCTGAAAACTGCTGTTGACCAAGAAAGACCGTGAGAGAATTTAGCAAAGATAAATATGTACCTTTTATGAAAATGACCACAAACTACAACCACATTAAATTCCATAAATTAATACCGCTTAAAATCATTTGTAATATCACATTTTGAATATAATTCTCGCATTTGACCTTGTTGGATTGCCCAGAAGTACCTAACAAAGTGTTTAACGAGTGTTCATGTTAGTACACATCGACGGTAAACACAAAGCAAACAGGCATTTACTGTACATGCATAGCAGCAGATGGTGAGGCTGCTGAGTGAAGGGGTCAAGGGTCGGCCTCCGTTGGCTGCTATAAAGAGCACAACCCAGACATACACGCTACATACAAACATAGACCACCAAGTCAAATGCATTTTGTGGGTTTCATCGGGAACCAGAAGCTTTACATACCCCCTACACATACACACAATCACAGTCCACATTTTTATCCTGCAGTTTGCAAACTCCAGTGCCAGGAGTGAGGCAGAGTAAAAAAATATGGCCAAAGGTTAGTTATTCAAAGCGAGTCTGGCAGCTGGTAGCGTTGACATTGACATTTCTGGGCCAGAATCCCAGCCACAGCCCTTAAATGTGTCATGATCGGGCCGATCTGTCAGTCAGCAACCATTTGGAAATTGGACTCGTCGTCAACATACTCTAAGGCGGTCGGTGAATTTGGACCTCCCTCACCTGATGCTGATGATTTGATTTTCCTCAAGCATGTCCCACAGTTTTAAGATGAATCGAGAAAAATTGCTTATTTTGCTTTCTTTGCATTGTATTAAATATGAAGGGGAAAATGGTGGACAAAAGGGCTAATTACTAACCAAGCAGATGTAGAAAAAAGAACTAGGATTTTCAATAAAGCATAACTTGAGTCTATCTATAAACTCCTTCTAATATGGCCAATTCTGAAAATGTTAAATTTGACGTCAATTACATTTTTTCCCCCCGCTCTTTGCAGCGGGGCTCAGTCGCTTCCTGTATTATTTGCGTCATATTAAAAATATCATTTCGTCCACTGTGTATCGACTGCATACGAATGCATTCGTCTGTGTCGATGCGGGGACTTTCCCTTCAATCCGTCACTATTCCTTGCGGAGGCCCCATTCCCAGCACCACTCCAGAAGACTTCAGTGAGCGGGCCGTGACACCCAAACCCACGCGGAATCCTAAGAACGTTTTCCCTGCGGTTTCAGGTTACCAACACAGACACATTGCGCAGATCACAGGCACATTCGCACAAACACCCTCCACAGGGCGTTACTGTATTTTGGTTGTTTGCACAGCGTGAGGTTGTGTTAGCTTTGCCTTGCTCCTTCCGTAGCTGTCATTCAATAACCTACCTATACGCTAGTCTTAAACTTGAAATTGGAATGCAGGACTCTCCCCCAACACCCTTGTCCATATTCTCACCCTGATGCAAAATATCACACGGATATCGACATGCCGTCACACCAACGCGCAAACGGAAAACCTTTGCCTCGTTGCTGCCGTTGAGCAGCAGATTCAAACATGGGGTAAAGTTCAACACTTTGCCTGTCACGAAGAGACAAGAACAAAAAAAAAAACCTCGACTCCCCTCCAAATCACCCTAATTTCATGATCACTTTGTGTGAATGTGTGCAAGTGTTGGTCGAGAACTAGTGCATTTTGAACAGTCCTGTTTAAGAATTGCTTTTTGTGAAAAAGATAAAGACAGACTTATTGACCATTCAATACATTTTCCGACACATGCCCTGCGAAACGGTTCAATTTGAGCAACAACCCCGATTCGTATCGACTCGGTGGGGTTACGATTCACTTGGAAATGACACAGCTCCGTTTGAGAAGGTAAGACGCGATGACTTTTTTGCCCTCATTTTACATACACGCGAATAAACTTGTCAGCACTGTAAATGAGATTTATCTCTCCGATAAATACGAGATATATGACAGTGACCGTTCTACTTGACGTTTCTTTTCACAAAACGGTTCATTTCTCCACTTCATGATGAGAAACTGGTGGTTTTGGTGAAACAACCCATGTTTTCCTGCTGATGACTCAAGAAAGGAAAAAGCTCGTCTTCTGTGCTTTCATTTGGTCGGTTCGGTGCTTATATTGTCACAAATAATATTCTGTGGGTCTTGAAGGGTCAGTCAAAATGCTGTAAAACAGCTGGCAATATGGGGGGAACTCTGAAAACAACTGCCAGTAAATGCGTGAACACACCGCACACCACAAAATACACGATCAGGCTAATATTTCCGACAATTTGACTTTAACGATAGGGGAGTGGAAATAGCAACATTTGGCCTGATTGCCGCTATGTCTGCATTCCCACTCCCACATACGTTGTGCATGATGTCACGTTCAATTTATTCAAACCCAAAATGGGTTGCGCATCAGTATCATTTCATTTCGTTGATTGTGAGGCACATGATTTCTCGGTGAAGAGCATCTTTAAATACATCATAAATTTTTATTTGTTGTGTTCAATATCATTTGGGTATGTAGAGTACAGTATATGACAATGTTACGGCAATGCATGACAAATTTGGGTCCTGGGAACCAAATGATGGCCTTCTCATAAGTTCTTCTGATGGTTTTGTCCTTTGCTCAGTGGTGTGATGTGCCCCAAAGTGTGTCAAACTAAACTATAGCTCCACACACAGGAAGTACGCACAAGACAATGACACACACAAACAGCGAGGCCTCTGTGGCTCGAGCTTCCTCCTACAACTGACCCACATCTCTCATTTTACTCTCTCATCCATCAATTATCTCTCACCATCCTCCCTTGCATCCACCGTGCGTGTCCTGTGTCCTCACGCATACTTCCGTTCCGCTTCCTGTTTCTCATCATTTCCTGCAATGAGTGCCATGTTATGCGAGGCGGGGCGGGGAGGGGGGTAGCTGGGTGCTCTTCCTCATCCACTAAGCCTATTGTGGCACTTTAATGAGATTACATCAAGCCATCCATAGGCTGGACACGCAGCAGAAGCGAGAAGCTGTGGCCCTTTCATTAAAAAGTTGCAAGAGAACACCGGAAAGTTGGAAGCACGCTTTACAGACGTATAACACCTCCAAGGTCTGTCATAAATTCTCACTGGAGACTGCTGGAAACGAATAAACACGCTTCACTTCGTGAGTGCAATGGAGGACCAAACGTAGGCAAACATGTTGTGCTTGTAAAGTTGCTTTTAGTAACTTTACTTTTTATGCAAAGGACACTATAAACTTTCACAATCCAATTTCAGCAAAAGACGCATGTGACAGAGAGATGCCAGCGCTGAAAGGAAGGGAAATGTGGAGGCAGCTATGTCATGTCAAGTCGGTCATTCTCAGCAGCAAAGCGGACGGGGAATGTTGGCGGCACGGAGGAAGGATGAAGACGTTTGCCGCTGTTAAATGCAAATTAAAAAATGTTTCACAAGGTCATCATTTCTCTAGTTGGAATTGTTTTCATGACTGCATGATATTTTTCCTAACATGTCATCAGGCATCATATTAAAAGGACACTATATGAAATATTAAATGTAGCGGGAGTGCCAAAAGTCACAATACACTTTTCCCCTCATTTCATTTTAAATTGTGATTAAGATAAAAAACAAAACTTTTGAAGTATTTTAAAAATACAGCGTTGCCTTGAGATATAAGTGAAAGAACATTTAGCATAATGAACAATTTAAAAAAAAAGATGCTTCAAGCTGTTCAATGCCAATTCTAGTCATGTCAAACTAAACATAAAACAAAAGGAATTGCACATTGTGTATTGTAAGCCTTGAAATGATTTGAACACAAATGGTGGAGCACCACACATAGCCAAACAATAGCAGCTATTCATCGTATTAAATAGACTCTCGCACTATTAAAAGTATGCACCATATTGTGTTAAAAGTTGCCCACCCAGCATCCATTAAAGCCTGGTCATTCTGGAAAGGGGATTTTACCCATCTGCGGTCCCTTCTCAAGGTTTCTTTTTCCTGAGAACAGGGGATGTCGTTAATATTTGCCAACTGCGGTCTTGTAAATGTGAGACACTTTTGTGATTCAGGGCTACATAAATTTCATTTGACTATTAAAACAGCAGTCACAGGCATATTAACTATCAACTCATTTACAGCAGCTTGTGAGGAGTTTTAACCAACCTCCCTATGGACACACGGTAAAAAAAAAAATGTAATTACATTTTCATTCACCTCAAATGGGGAAAATGATTTGAGATGTATTGAGTTACAAGCATTGTCATGGAACAACTTCAACTTGGATCTCAAGGCTAGTTTCAACTAATCACAGTGCATTGAACAGAGCATTTTCTGCGACAACACACATTCATAGCAAGCCCCTTTGCTAGGGAGGCAGGTGGGACAATTAGCCGACGGACTGATTGGACTGGACAAATGAGGGAAAAGTGAGTAGAGCAGAGACTCGAGGGGGAACGGTGGGGGGGGGGGGCAGGGGTTTTGCCTGGTGGAACACTCTCCCCCACCTCTCGCCGCACAGACGGAATGAATTCCAGATGTCAGAATCATAAACAAATGGATTGTCATAAACGTATAAAAATGCAAGGCATTCAGGAGCTCTTACACCGTCTGTGGTCCATCGTCCACAATGAAGCCAAACATTGAAATCAGTTTGTGAAATATGGCCATGACTGTGCGGTCATACATCTTTTCAATAACAATGGAGAACGCACGCATCCATTACTCACCCACACACACATTCTTTTAACCTCTGAAATCAGTTTGAATGATTGGACCACTTGCTGTACAGAGAACGCCCGCACATTTGCATTTCAGCTTTTGCTGATATATGTTATTTGGAATCTATGCTCTATTGTTCGCTGGAACGCTCCTACGTTCATTGTTTTTGTGCACATTATTGCCTTGGCACCATCTTGTGGTATCTTGGTACTGAAGATAGTTGAGGAGCTTCATTTAGACCGGTGATGGGTGAAAAAAAAAACATTTGAAAAAGTTTTTTATTAGTATTATTATTATTGTTATTACTAGGATTTTTTTTCCAGATCTCCCAAATTCCTCATAAAACACTGAAAAACATCTAAGGAGGAGATAATCTTGGGACAAAATATGAAATATCTCAAATGTGAACAAATATTTTTTTAAAAAAATTGTGAATAAGCAAATCTGTGGGTGCTAAACTGCAAATATGCGGGTGTCGACTGTAGTAAGTTGTAATATCACCAGTCATCACCAGATGGCAGACATTTCTTAGTTGTGCTGACACTGCCCAATATTACAACGTTAGTGGGCCGAATATTTTTGAGCGGATTTGGAATGATATGCAGGACAAAAGTCGTAAATCACGAACATTATGATTTTGAGTGAGTTGATTATTGCGAACAAATGTACAAAATGAGTTGTTGCACTGCAATGTTGTGTTCTTGTTCAGCAGTTTTGTGCCTTCCTTGAATGGTAATTTTTACGCAAGGATAGTGGATCTTTATACATCCATTGAAAAACGTATGATCAAAAATGACGTATTAAGAGAACGAAATTTTCACATAAATTGCTTGTATTTTATTCTCATTTAAAATAGCATAAATACAAATGCAATCGTGCAGGCGTTCGTTGGCCAGCGACACAATAAAAAAAAAAAAAAATTCCCGAGCGGGGATTTTGCAAGTTTCAAACAGCAACATTTTTTTTCCATCTCGCTTACTTGTCCAAGTTTTCTGACGCTACTCGCATCAAGTCTGAGTGTCGACTCCTTCCTGGTTCACATCATTTAATTAAGTAATTTCAAGGCAGCAGTGTGGTGAGGCCGCTAGGCGCCAGAAGGCAGGGCCTTGTGGTCCATTTAGATTTTTACTGTTTGTTGCCATGGCTGTTGCTTTGATTTTGCGGCAAATCACAGATCCCAGAATAAACGACGTAAAACACCGGAAAGCTAATGACAGCAATACACCGACTGAATTTGTTTTGAGTGTCCTTTGCAGAAGGCGGCTTCTTCATGACACCGCTACTCCACTTAATTAACAGTGCCACGCTTCATAATTCCAATCATTTATTGCACATTTCCTGAGAGATGTCAATTAATTGTTTTATTTTAATGTTGTTATCATTAGGATTTTACTGTTATTGTTGTTGTCGCTGGATTGACCTTGTGTAAAATGTGTTCTATTATTGTCGCGTTAATACAGTAGTTCTTGCTGATTTTTCCATGACTATTTATGTTATCGCTGTTGTTGTTTTTAAACGGTTCTAACCAACTCGTACATTACTCCTATCTCAACAAGTGTGGTCATTTTGGTTGATCTTATCTTTCCGGACAGACGGCGCAAAGTGTTCACACGTGTGTTCCCGAGATCTTTGAATGCAAGCCAGCACACACTTTGCGTTTTGGACGTTTATGACCGCTCGCCGTTCCCCCCCCCCCCCCCCCCCCCCCCCCCCCCCCCCCCC
>CAAKHF010007176.1:24688-61299 GCA_901007745.1 Hippocampus kuda
CCCCCCCCCCCCACCCCCCCTCCTGTCATCAGAGGCGGAAGAAAGAGGAAGGGAATGTCAATCCCCGTTGCCTTTAATGTGCTTTGAGGTATTACAGCGTGCCAGCGTGCGCATTTGCGTTGCTTGCACGAGCGCGGTGCAATCGCATGAAACGCCCCCTCCAGCTGTTGAGTAGAATACGAACCCAGTGGTGATAGATGTGCAACTCTGCGGGTGTTTATTGTATTTGTGAGGAAAGCCCAACATGTCCTTGGAGACTAAAAGGTCAATTTTAAGCAACGAAGCATACGTCTATGATGTACGTATTTCCCATTTCTCGTATTTGTCATTCAAACCCTCGCTCTCTCCGAGGCTCTCATCTAACTTTCCCAAGCACGGTGTGGACAGTCAGCTGTAGCGGCAGCAAAGTCTTTCCCATGCAGCTTCATAGGAAGGTCTTTTGTTCACCCTAAAGGCTTTGAGGGTCCCCATGGCAGGGCCGTGGCCCACTCCTGGGCCTCCACAATGGGTCTTTATGCTGCCAAGTCTCCCTCCCCCGTCACTGTACCATGCTGCCCTCATGAGGGGCACAGCGAGGCACAAGGGGGCATCACAACGCCAATGCTTTTAATGCCCAGATCTTCTTCTTGGTCTTTTTCTCTCACGTCAGCTTCTCACCACAAAGCCGGTCTGGAGAGTTTACGTGTGGTGCCAAATGTCTCAGTAGGGTTCTTATTTGCCCTAAGACTCCTCGACACCACAAGAAAAGCTCTGGCTCGAACCCGGGTGGAGTGCGTGATAACACACCATTAAACTATTAGCGCTGTTGTTGAAAGTCGACGTGTTGGCAAAAAAGTGAGTCATCTCACACGCATTGAAAAGAAATGGAAGCTTGCGTAGAGGGGCGGGGAAAAAAAGTCGAGCTTTAGGTGCAAAATGGACATTCGGCCTGTCATATGTTACTGATCATGAAGCTGGCACTGATGCAGTGGCTGCCAAATGTACTTTGTGTGCTGACGCACTGTCATGGACGCTGGTGAATGGGTGGTCTGCTCAATATGCGGTTGGCACACATCGTCTGGTTTGTGGAAGAGAAGAGAAGATGACTTTGACAGCCACTGAGGCTGGCATAAAGGCCTCATATTTTCTCCAGTCCAAGAATACATCACATTGCAACGAGCTGCAAAATATGACTTAATCTAGAAGAATAAACAATTGAGAGATGTGACAAGTACTCAGTGTGGGTCATGGGGAAAAGGCACCAGGCTACTTTTGTTTACCTTTGTAAAAAAATAAATAAATAAGTCGAAAAAGTAGCAGTGCCAAAAGCAGGAAGAAGAAAGTATAATTTCATCATGAGTGCTGGACAAACAGATTCAGTCCAAATAATTTCGAGTCATTCATATCATCAAATTGTCCAGCCAGAATTTGTGTGCATCTTTGGTATTGGAGCGTTTTACTGACCGCATTTCAGATTCCGTTGGAATTTTTTTGATGGTACTAATAAGTGGTCATTTTATGACACCGCTGTCCGTCCGTGTGTGCATTCCTGCTCTGCGTGTCATTTCGGGATCTTACCTCTCGACCACCTCATCTCCACTCCAGCATGTGGCATCATCCACCACGTTCTCCCCTTCACACAGCATCTCCGGGAGCGCCGAATAGAAAGATTTGTAGCGTTGCAGGTACATCAGGAAGTCCCTGAGGAGATACAGAATGTGAGCGAGAGCAATTGAGCGATGCATTGCCATCTGTATGCATGTGAATTTGGTGTCTTTAGTGATCAAAGGCATCTGAAATATGATTTGGGAAATGCATAAGCAAAATTTGGTGCATATCTACAAATAGCTCACCTAACCTATTTTTAATAGTTATTTCTAATCATTCCCGACGCTTGTTCAGCTCATCTCAATCCAGCTAACGTTACTTTCCGTTTATTTTCTTTGGGAGGGTTAAGGTAGGCACCAAAATCAATTCCATAACTGATGCTTTTCGAAGACCTGTTTATCTGCAGTGACGTCATGAAATTCAGCGCAATCCTTTAAGCAAAGAGGACAATGAAGACGAATGATAAAAGGCTCACATTCTCCGTCAAAGACGACTCGCCGCAATTATCGATGTGTCTCCTCCAAAAGGGTCAATGGAAAGCTGGGAATTTTATGGCAGTAACATGACCCCCTCCACCCCCACCCAACACTCTCTATGCGAGCTGGGGTGCATTTCACAGCAACTGTCGCCAGTGAAGCCTCATTTTGCCCTCTACTGGTTGCTAAGTGACCCGACAATGGAGCCAAGATGGATGGCCGACGGTTCCCAAAGAGCTGGCTCATTCCATTTTAACTTTAGACCCAAGAAAGTTTGCACTGAGGCCAAGTGGATGTCTTCTTGATTGTTGACATTTTGCCTTTAATCCAAATGGTTTGTTAACTTCTGAAAAAGAACTTTTATTCAGCTACTGTGAATTATTAGTATGACCAGTACGAATAAGAAGCTACACAACATACTTTACCAAACACAATTACTGCATTTCGCACTCGATAACCTCGGAAAGTGAACTCAAATATCTGTCCTAAATTTGACACACCACAAAAGTGTTTTATTAACAACCGTACAAAATTTGATTTAAAATAAAAAGAAAACATTCAAATAGTGTTTCAAATGAGGCTTCAAAATAGTGAAAAATCAAGGCGTTGTCTCTGCTCTTGAATGCTGCCTTCATGTCCGCTGAATGCGGTGAGACGATGCCTATGCTGAAAAACGTTTTCCACAACCTGAAAAAAATGGATGTGACGTCATCTAGCGTTTTTATTCCTGCAGATTATATGTCCGAGTTATTAAAATATATGTGCCTCAAATGGCTGGAATAATGACAATGACAACTAAACACAGTGACAATGAGGCGCTCTAAAATGGACAAGCACTCAAATCGATTTTTTTTTCTCAAACCTCACTCTTCCGCTTTCTCTCTATGACATGTGTACACTCACAACTGACAACAAGGCGCTCTACAGTGGCCACGCCAGCCCAACGTTCCAATTCTACATGCTGACTGTGAAGTCAGACTTTAATTTCCACCTCCTCTTTATCCCATCACTCTGTACATGACACACACACACTCACGGTCAAAAACAAGGGACTCAAATGTGGTCATGCCATCTGACTATCCGAAATAAAGATTTTCAAGGTGTACGCCTTAGCTAGCTAACTGCATGTAGCAGTTTGTGTCAGATAGAAGCTGATGTGAATGAAAACAGTCAAGTTCTTAAAGAGAAGATGCCAAAGTGTGTCGATGGCGCTGTTTTAGCCGACAAAATAATAATAATAATAATAATAATAATAATAATAATAATAATAATAATAATTAAGTAATTAATTAATTTATAAAAACAGGAAAACTGAAATGCTAAAAACGGTTTTAAAATGTATATCTCCATAATCGACTACTACATAGTTCTTTGTCTTTGCAAGTTTTCAGCAATTATCTTCAAACATAAAAAATCAAAATCTCTTAATTCACTTTACAGCATCCTTAGGTATGTGTTCAGGTTGAATTACAACTCTGGTTTCATGAATGAGGCATGCTTTTTTTCAACAGGCACATTTTCATTGGCCTACACAGAATCAGTAGACAATCTCCCAAGGTTTTGAAGACATTAAAAACCCCCAATGCAAATGTAACCCCCCCTCCCCCCAAACAAGCAAAAAAAAAGTGTATGACACATTTCCTGGGTGCATGCTTACCTAGAGAGTGTTCTCAGACTATGTTTATTGTTCTTGGAGGGTTTCAGTGGGGGCGAGCTGGGAGTGATGGGAGTTGAAGTCCGGGTGAAATTGATGCAAGCAAGGAGGATGCAGGGGGGGGGGGGAGTAAAAGGTTCGGTGAGAGACAGAAAACAGAAACAATAGCACATCATAACACGACATGGTGAGGAGGAAAAGACACCCATGCACATGCGCAAACACGCAATGACATCCGTTAACCATCCCTTCTCCCCACATTGACGACCACCTTGAAACAGATTCTGTGCTGTGATGTCTGATTTCAGTTAGGGCAAAATGCGCATTGTTCAATTGCACTTGTGGGAATTCCTATTTCATCCCACCGAAATGAAACGCAAGCGTTGCTCTGCTTTCTTTTACAGCGGCGCGGTAAACGTCTATGAAGTGGTCAGCTCCCGCACGTGCTGTGGTCAGGTTTGGCAGCCGACGAGGAGCTCTGGATTGAGTTGCCATGAATGATAGTGGCATTGCCAGGTTAGACCTGTCAGTGCGGCTGGCATCAGCGCAGTGATTCATGGTTTGGGACAAGGTCAGACAGAATGTGTGTGCCGTACTATTTCAATTGAGGCCAGCCGGTGTTAAGATTCGGTGGTATGGCTGTCTGGGTAAACAGGAAATAGTTGGTTTGTTAAGTTTGAGCTTACCCACACTGCCCGTAGCCCGGCGGAGCAGTGCCAGCTGCTGCGGCCATGGGAGGGCCGCCTCAAAGGCCAGGTGGAGGGCATGCAAGCGTGTAACATCGTGGAGGATGAAAAAGATGGCTGTGTGCTTTCAAACATTTGTTTCTCGGAATGAGAAATTGCGTGTGACATTCCGGTAAAGACAAACACCGCTTCAACTTCTGTGGGGATTAAATAATTTAATGCTGAGACTAACAGTTAAAGATGAATGAACATGTTTGACATGTCGCCTGTGACTTGGGGGAGTTTCTTGAAGCACCTTAGACAAATACTGCGGGTCTTGCTGAAGCAATTTCCATCTCTGTTCTCAACCGGGTAGCCAAAATGCTCCCGTACCGCTTGTGTTAAATGAGCTTGGGCGGTCTGAAATGTCAGAGTAAGTTGGATTTGCCATGTTTCCTACTGTCCTCTGGTCTGCTTTGCGTAGTTCAACACAACTAGCATTAGCCATAGCCACTGTTTTGCTCACTCCGGTCAGATGAACATGACCAGAAAAAAAAGGTCATGTGACAGTTGGAGGAGGCTTACTGATGAAAAGTATCTTGAATCAGGGATCGACGCTTTTTTTGAACTACCTTAAAATTGTCATACTAAACACATTCGGTTTGGCATCACTCCAACCTTCTACTTTTACATTTGTCTGGATGGAATCAGTGTTGAAATCATTATCATTTTTTTGTGTTACCTCCTCAAATGGGCGAGCTGCCCCAGCCACTGCTCTGGCAGAGGTTTGAAAGGGGCAGCAGAAGGAAGCGGAGTTGTCGAGCTCCCACTGGGGGTTGTGACCTCCGGTCCGGTAGGCTGCATGCCGGTAGGCGCTCGGGTCGTCAGGCCACACACCTTGTCTACCTGTGGGGAACACAGAGAAAACACACAGACACACTTGTTAGGCTAAAAAAAACCACAGAGCAGCAGGGGGTGGCGGAGCTGCGGTGGGTGACTTCCATAAACTAGACACCTGCTCACTTGAGAGCACGCAACTCGACTCTTAAGGTGAATTCTAGCACTGCCTGATCCTATTCAAAGTTCAAATGTTGCGCAACACCGGGTCTAAAAAGAGAAACGAAAATCAGTCAAGAAAGGACTTGCTGCACGTGCTGACAGTAAAACGGAGAACATTCCACTACCTCATGGGGGTGAATGCGTGTGCAGTTGGCAATGGGGGCAAGGATCTCAAGTGGCCTCTCAAAGCCAGGAGCGGGGAGGAGACATCAGGGTCAACGAGAATGGAGGGGACTTGTTCCTCCAAACCAAAATCAATGACATCTCATCGTCTTAAAAGCCCCCCGGTTAACATGATTTAAAGCTCCTCGATAAGGCAGAAAGAAAGCGTAATGATTCTAACGCTCCTTTATCGTGACTTGTGGGTGAATGCTGACAGAGAGGTGATCCGTTTTCGGTGAGGTAATGCTAAAAAGACTATTTCGAGTCACTGTACCGAATTGGGGTCACAACAGAGTATGCGCATGCTAATCAATTCAATCACCACCATGAATTACGTGTGGCAACTGTGGAGTCTTGAAGCAGTTAAGATAGAATACGATCACATAATTTGTAAAATACTATTATATTTAGTCATACTTATAAATTAAGGGTTGGGTTCAGCAACGGGTGCACTTGTTTTCTAAAACGCCATAAAGCTTCTAAACATACACTTACCCAATAGCTCGATTAGTCACTTTTTATTAATGCCGTTTGCGTCGAAGTATTCACTTCACAGTCATCTATTCTTAAGAAGTGGGGTAAACAGATGCCTCCTTATTAACACACAACTATGTCATCTGCATTGAACTGTTTGCATTTCAGTCTTTGGCTCTTTGGCTCTCCTCGTGTGGCTTTATATTCTTCCTTGTCTTTCAGTCGCAAATCCTCTCGCTAGGCAGACACAGGGCACGGGTAAGGTTGTTTTATTGCATTAACCTTAGCCCCCACCGGACCCATAAAACCCTCACATGTGCTGGAACGGCTCCCAGCCACACATGCGAGTGCCACACATGCGAGTGCAAACATTCCACAAATGTACATACAGACACAAAGCATTGTGGCCGCGAGAAAAGATAGAGCATAGCAACTGTCAGTCAATGTAGCCGATGGGACCTGCGCGTTCACGCTCCTTGCATGTGTCGCACTGCTTGACTGACTCGAAACAATCGGCACATGTAGGAAATATTTTGTTCGCTGGCAGGTATATTACAATTTATGACATGAGAGCCAAAATAGTTCATTAAAAACATCAATCTTAGTGTAATAAAACCATAAACGCGAGTTATATCAACTTAAGTGTTGAAAACATTATGTAAAAAGTAAAAAGAAAAATACTGGGGTTCCAAATTCCAGGTATTTTGCAATTATATTTTCGACAAGGGCTAAAATAATCATGAAGCTAATTATACAACGACAAAAAAGTTGGGGCAAAATCTTTCCTTCAAAGTTTCAGAATAATTTTTCTACATGGACTCATCTTTACTCTGGACTCACACACCACTGGGTGTAAAAATAAGCTAGCACAATGGTAGTGAGCCAACAGTAAAGTATCTGTAAAAGGCAGAGAATGTCCAAACTTTGGAATCATTTCACAGAATTCAAGAACAGAATTAACGAACATGCCATAAGAAAACGTCTACGATCATGAACACAAGTATAGCCGTGACAGCTGATTTAACATAGCCTACAGTACCACCACTAGTTGGAACGTAATGCATCACTCCCACATGTAGCCTAAGGTAGAAACAGCCACTAGTGCACTTTCCGTTGCTTTAAACTGAATGTCACAAAATAACCACACAATGGACAAATTTATACAACTGATGCCAACAGATCATGCAGATAAGCAAATGGTTAGCCGGCTAACAAGCTATCTATCTGCTAACCTGAGCTCACAACACCCAACTCTACATTCTCATTAGTTGACTCCAATGTAGCTCACCAGGCCAGGGCTTACTTTGAAAGTGACACACACTCCAAGTCACACATTGTATGGTGTGGAATATGAGTATGGTAACCCCAAAACTATTTCAGCTACACCTCACATTTATATTTTATTGTTTATTTGAACTTGTTACTTGATGATTCAATGGGGAAATCAGTAGAAAATCAGTAGAATAGAATAGAATAGAATAGAATAGAATAGAATAGAATAGAATATTTGATAGCTAGGTTGCCCCATGTAACGGCCACACTGAGAATTCTTTAGCAGTAATATTTAGGGGTCCTTGGTTTACGACGGTACCGACGTCCAAGGTTTGTATGGTTCAAATAAAACTGAGCGAAGTGGCAAAAGTCTGAGACAAACAAGACGCTTTAGCATAACAGGCTGATAAATAGGCTGTCGGGGATTTGTGTCCACCGACTCGGGAACACTGTTTACCTCTCCAAAGTGTTTGTGAGGTTTTGTCTACATTTACGAGACAAAACGCGATATTTTATATCCTTCCTCTAATCCATATCGTTTCTCACCTGTCATAGTGTGACACTTTGCTATTCTTAGAGACAAAAAATGTAAACATCCTGGAAAAAATGCGACTGCCAACAGGAGGTCATTCCCGCATTATTTTTACAGCGAGCGCAGAGAGGCTCTGCTTTTGACGAAGCAAGAGATCAGTCAAAGTCTGGGAAAGCAAAACAAAATACAAATTATTTACACGCCTAACTAAACATGTGAACATAAACAGAATGCAGCTTCCTCGCAGGGAAAATAGACAAACTCCCTGTTCCGGGTGAATGTGAGGAACACTGATATGATCCCTTAAATTGTCTCTCGTGACTCCATAATCTGAAGGACCAATCGAGCGACAGCTTGAATTACGACCAGGACAAGAACCCGACTATAAATCAATTATCTCTTGACCTGCCGATAGCGTGAGAAGGAAAATCCCATATGGGTGGCGTTTGAGCAGGCGCACTGGTGTTGGACCACCTGTTTGTCCCTGTTATACCTTCACAATTTCAGCTATTTTATGGAACATTCCCTGTCTGATTGCCTGAGGACAGTGACTGATGAAGGGCGAGACTGATGCGAGGCAGCTTGCCAGCGAGGGAGGCGACCAAGGAAATGCGATGCTCATACTCAAATGGACATGTAGCATGCGTGTCATACAGGACGAGGCTTTACTTATCAACATAGAACACGTTAAATATAGTTCTGATGCTTTTTTTTTTTTTTTGTACGGCCGTGCCAATGTATCTGCATCTCTTAAGTGTATCATCTTGAGGCAAGTGTGTGTAAGAAGAGCTCAGCGAGAGAATGAGTATAGGCTAGCCTAGCCCAGGGCCATGCCTCCTCCAGGGGAGTATTGGTTTACGGATAGCAATGGTGGTCTTGCCTTCCTAGTTTATTTATCAAGGGATTACCCAGTAAAGATGAGGGAACTTTCTCACCCCCCTTCTCGCACAATGCGCGCCGCACGATGGGGCGGCTAGGCCCTTGATTAGCAAGAAGCGACTGCTCTCTCTTTTTCCAATAGTGGACACATTCTGGCTCATAGCGTCAAGCCATGAGTGATTTTACGAAGTTTTCTGTCGTGAAAACTTTTCGCACCAACGTGTATAAAGCTGTGAGTTATCTTTCATGGTCAAATCTGTTAGAATGGGAATAAAAGTTGTATACTGGGCGGATCTAACATTATCAGCCCCTGACCTTTGTTAAAACAAACTATCCCTTCTTCACAGCGCTTTGGGAGTTGAATTTAGCTACTATGGAACTCCATCACAAAGAAGTATTCCCGCAAGGAAACAAGAATCCTTCAGAGTGCAAACCGCAGCTGCTGTTGCAGTTTGCAAAAAAAAAATTTGTACCAAATGTGTTTCCCCCCCCCCCCTCACATTGCAGTTTCATAAACCTTGGATTGAAAGTACGAAGGAAGATCAAACATTCAAACCTTATTTTTTGACAGTTAACTCGTGTTGTACTTGGCTGTATGGAAACAAAAAGTCAAAAGTTGAGCGGCGAAAGAAAAGTGGAACTTTTTACATTTCTTGTGAACTGACTTGCTCAGATTAGAAACTGTAAATATGTCTTTCGATGACAAGGGTACCTTTGACTCGTCCAAGTTTCTCTCAGTGTGTAACAATATATGTAAAAAACAAAATGCCTCGACAAAGATTGCGTTGCATTGATATTTTGCACTGAATTTATCTAAATTCATAGAATTCAGAAGTGCAGCTAATAATTGAGCATTATGAAACATCTCGTCATCGGCTGATTGGCTACGAAGGGCATGTGGGCGAACACGGAGAATCAAATTCGTATGTTTAAAAGTGAAGATCATCACCAAGTGATTGACATTTGCGCTTAAAATAACAGTTTTCTCTTGCCTTATTAACTGAATGCTGAACTAGCAAGAAGAATTGCAGGCTGCTCTCAAGACGAGGACAATTGCGAATCAAAATGAGTCAATTTGAAAAAGCAAATAAGCAAAAGTGGAGATGGGAAGTCCTTTAAGTTCCTTCAACTGGTCTTCAAACGAACAACAAAACAAACAAGCGTACCGTTAAACAAAACAAACGTGCTTTAGGAGAATTTAACACTGGCCAAATGGTCTTTGGAACTGTTTGGTTTGACATATAAAACCACTTGACAAACTTGTCTCTTGGTGTAAATGGGACTTTTCCTGATACCTCATCAATGAATTATTGATTGGCTGGTATGATACTTTAGCTCATAATTTTTATTGGTTGTACCGCCTTTTAAGTTTCTCATATCTGAAAGCAGAAGGGTTCGAAAGATCCCACGTGAGACATACTATACGTCAACCCACGTAGTGTGCAGTTGACATGTACGTCATATGTTACTCAGATGGACAGAAACTAGAGACAACACGCTCTCCATATTGATTCATCTCAGAGCAAACCTTTACAGATGACACACATGATCTCAATCCATAATCTCTGTCAGGTATGATGGATGATGGGCGCTCAGACCATATTTATTTTCAAAACCAAGAAACAGCATGAGTAATTACCCGAATTGTAAATCTAATTCATTACTATTGTAATATTGATGTTTTCAAAATTGATGTTTTTTTTTTTTTTTTAGCAAGATAGTAGCAGTCTATTCTGGACAGAACGTAACAATGATGGCTCATTTCGTAAATGATGTTTCCCGTTTGTGCATCACGTTGAACCTATCAGTCATAATAAGATTTTTTGGGGGTTTTTTTGGGTGACACATCAAGTGATGGTGGTGAGAGTCGGGCGGTTGGCAGGCTTGTCAGATTTGTTAAGAAGACGAAGAGCAAGCAAATACTAAATCAGGAAAATCAAATAAGCATGATCTCTTCCATGCAAACATTTGGCTGTGACATTTGTTGTGGATTAAGTGGCTAATAGACTTGAAAGCACAGACACCGGTAACCAAGGCCAGTTATTATGTTTGTAAATCACGAGTTGACAATCACTTGAAAAATGATTCTGTGCATTAATTCCTTTGGACTCTGCATCATAGTCATCGTCCCTAAGATGAACAAATCGCTTGCAAATTGTGACCGCTTTCCTCCTGGCCTCTCCCAAAAAGCCTTGGACCTGTTTGTATGATTTATGCTCATGACCTCACCTTCCATCATTTTCCATTTTCCCTCAAGAGTTTCATGCCATTATATTCCCATTTCTTTGCGTCCAACTCCTGTCTTAACTTAAGTGCGTACTTTGTGATCCATTTCAATCGGGCCGTCGGCCTCAACCCCCAGCCTCTTTGTGTTTTTTTTCCTTTTTTCCTAGCATTCGAATGAGGTCATTGCTAATTAAAATGAGACTCCGTCCCTAATATATCACAGGGACAAGTCCTTGAAATCGAAATCACTAAGAGGAACACTTTTCTCACTCCCTCCACTTTGAGGGTTTATGGCACAGCAAAGAGAGTGACCCCACCCAACCTCAAATCGGGGTCTTAAGCGGGGTACAAAACACGCGAATTGAAACCTGCGGCGGAGGGCCAGGCTCATTGAAACGAGCGCAGGCTTAATCACACATAGCGTCGTAACCACAACTTGCTTCTCGATTGTTCCGCGTAACTATGGGCGTTCCTTTGAATTGAGCAAGTCACATTTTCCCCATCTTAAAGTGCATAATTACGAGAATTACAGGCACAATATGTGGAATAATATCTCTATTCCAGCGCCGATTTTCTAACAAGGTGGTCAATAGACAGCATAGGTCAAATGAGTTCCTTGTGTCTGTGTCTGGGATACGGTGGAGGCGATGCGGATTGAGGAATTTCTGCGTGCATTTGAAGCTGCCCAGTGAACCAGCAATTACCATTAAAATGCTAACACAGATGAGGTAGGCATCCATGAAAGTGTCACAGCTGTAGCCACAGCTGCGCAGCATTACGACGACTGAAGTAAGTTTAGCAACTGTAGATTTAAGGCCGCCCCAACATCTGGCTCATGGTCACCCAGGTATTCAGTGCCGTTGCTGCTGTTGTGGTCTCGGGAGACACAGGCGTGGATTGGCATGGGCTACTCAGGCTGGCAAATGGGAGAAACTGGGGTGGTGGTTGGAAAGAGACGATATAAAAAAGTCCTTGTGAGATGGAAAGGCTTTGAAAAAAAATCTGGCACAATAAAGAACCAATATTGCATCGTCTCACTAGCATCAGAATGATACACCTTAATCCTTGAGGACGGCGGGTCCCAACCTTTTTTGCCCCACGGACCGGTTTAATGTCAGACAATATTTTCGGGGACCGGCCTTTAAGGCCGGATAAATACAATGGATAGGTCATATAATACAATATTATATGACCTGCCTGTGGTATTTTCAAAACATAATAATAAACACAACATCATGAAACGAGGAACGTCCAATCTGGCCGCAACACCCTCGTCGCTATGGTACCGTTTAAACGTGCCATCAAAATAAGATACACGGCAAATACAAAGTGCATGAAAAATACGACTCACCATTACCGCATGTAATGCAGAGTGGGCTTGGCGCATGGGAATCTCTCGTTGAGATAAATCCGTATTTTAAGTAAGACTCCTGATACGGTCTATTAAATACAGTAGAGCCTTCTTTTTCTGTAAAGTCGTAGGCTCCTCTTCTGTCTCCTGGCTGGGCCTTTTCCCTTTCCCAAAGATGTTTATTTTTTTACTGATTTTGCTAGCTCCTGGGTTTCATTTTAGCGGGAACCTATCACCCGACCGAAAAGCGGGCCTTGACCTGCACCAAGAGTGACATATTGTAGACGGATGTAACAGAGAATCTGGTATTTTTTCAAAATAAAACATATTTGAGATTCCGAAATAAATAAAACGGAAGTAATGTAAGTTATTTATTCTTTCTGTGCGGCCCGGTACCAAATGGCCCACGGACCGGTACCGGTCCACAGCCCGGGGATTGGGGACCACAGCTTTAGGGGACAGCGGTTACTACAGTGGACAGCTTATCATGTTATCGGGTTACAGGGTGTATGAAGGGTTAAACAATCAATGAACAGCTTCGCATCATGTCATCCTTATCTATTGAATATGTTTTTCATCTCTGTGTAAAGTGAACATTTTTAAATCAATTTTCAGTCGCGCCGGATATTTGCTGGTGCGAACAAAGTCGCTCAAGTTCTTATATAGCGGGGGAGTCACGCGTCACTGGGCCCCGCTTACCCCCCCCCCCTGAAAAAAACCCCCAGGAAAACTGAAATGGTGACAAAGGGTTGAACGCTATATCTCCACAAATTAGTACTACATACAGTAGATCCCAGCGTTTGCGCATGTTTTTCAGAATGTTTTCATGAAACATGGCTAATGTATTCAAACCAAATCTCTTGAATTTATGACTAAATACATATCTGCCAAAAATGTGTATGATTTCTAGCATGAAATGATTTCAGCATTTTGATAGATGCTTCACAGAGAGAAACAACGTCCTCTGGACCGCCGCCTTGTGTTCCGCTCCAAATGTAATGGGCTCGGCATTAAATCATGCGACGATTGCTTGGTTAGGAACCATAAAGAAGACATGTGGGGTTTCTTTTTTGTGGGTGTTGGAGGCTACTTTATATTGTCAGCATATTACGCTCACCGAGCGCAAAAAGGAAGAGTGGCGAAAAAAGATGTGCGAGGCGGCCTGAGTGGAGGCTGCACCCACTGTCATTAGCTAATGGAGTGCTGAGTAAGTAAGTGAGTCAGTCAGTCGGCTTGAGGGTTAGACAGAATGCCAATGGCGCATACAACTTATAAAGATGAGTATGGATTGGCCGGGGGAATATTTGGTGTCGGCTACCGCTGCGGCAACTCAAATATCGCGTCCGCGGGGATCCAACAGCCATTCAGTGATGTTTGCCCAAACCAAATAAACACCACTACATCGTGTACATTAAACACTGCCAGTTAAAGGGAAAGCAAACCAAAGTAAATACATTTTATATGAAGCAGAAGGTTTGCAGTTTCTTCAGGTCAAACCATGGGGAACCGTAACGTTGCAGTCGACTTCTCCTTGCCATTATTTCCATTATTTCAGGGCTCAGGCTGCCACCATCAGTCCCGCATGAGCTCTAATGAGAAGCTGTGGTAAAACCAACAAGAGAAAAGGGCTAGGCATGCAATATTTGGCTCGCAACTATATGGTCAATTGTCATTAATCCAGACCATTGATGCCATCTTCTTCCAAGTGAACGCTCAAGCCTTCAATAAATGATGGTGAGAGATGCAAGAATGTGTCATGGTGTGTGGACGGCATGGTCCAAAGGCTGCAAAATCCTTATTTCCACAAAGTGGTTCAGTTCATTTCGATTGGCTTCGGTTCAGATGGGGGAATGCAGATCAGAGGTGTATTCCTAACATGGGGACTGGAGGCAGAATGTCTGGGTCTGCTATGGATGGAATGTTGTTGTTGTTGTTGGGGTTTTTTTTTTAACCCTTTCATGCCCCCTGTAACCTGATAACATGGCAAGCTGTCCACTGTAGTGACCGCTGTCCGTGAAAGGGTTAAATCTGATTCATCAATTATTCAAAAAAATCATTTACTGGTTAATCGATTGTTAAAATAATCGTTAATACGCAGGTCTAAATTGATAGATTTGTCGCTAACCATGTTATCCAAGCAAAATCAGTAATGGCTGAGCTCACTCATTATTGGAATTGGCAGCGTAAAAACCTGAGCAGAAGACCCCTAAATACCAAATATTGAATACCGTCGAAAATGTTCATAACAATAATTTGAGGTTGTTTTGACAGCCATTTTCCCACTCCTTTTACTGATGTTTTAGGTATCATTTCAATACTGGCCCCAAACAACTATAAAGCAAAAAAAAAAAAAACTATTATATAAAGTGATTCTTCTCTCAGACATCCCACGTTGGCCAATGTACAGCACTGAACTGAGCTAGGCTAAGATGTCCCCTGTTCTTTATCCACAAAATAGATGTCATCACAATACATTTGATTTGAAACGCACTTTACACTTCAAGTAAAGCGCTACAGGCAGTTTAACCCTTTCAGGGACGGCAGACAGTGGACAGCTTATCATGTTATCAGGTTACAGGGTGCATGAAGTGGTTCAAATCAAAGACCTTAAAAGGTGCTACAGTAAACCTCCGGTCTAGTCCAGCTCCAGACGGGCCTTTATTAACCTCCACTTTGCACGGCAGTTTATTTTCTTGCCGCCATCAGTCTTTGCTCAAATGAAAGCAATCTCATTACAATAGTCAGCAGACCAAGGGCAAAAGCTGAACGAAAGGTCCTACCAAATTAAGTACAAGAGCGTCGCTGTGCTCGACTTGACTGGTGTAGAAGCCTGTTACAAGGAACCAGATCCAGCTGGTGATCATTCACTTTTATGAGAACAATCAGGCTGTTTTCTTGCAACACAGCAGACTTGAAGTCATTCCACGTACTGTCCATTAATATTATTCAAGGTTAATTAAGAGTGCGCTGTTTGCCGTCTCCGACAATGACGAGCCTGTCGAAGTGTGATGAGGTTATGCTTCGCCAATTGAAACGCTGCCGTAATAGACGTCTTTTGATTTCAAACCGCAAGCCCATGTTTAGATCAGAATGTACTATTGAAATAGAAGTCGTGGGAAAATCCCTCGTTTGTCTGCAGCGTTGCTGTTACTTGTTTGCATGTCTCATTCCGACTTAAACATTTAATGCTGCTTCGCAGGAGCGACGCCTGAGCAGTTTCTCGCAACGGCAAATTTCGTAGTGGAAAACCGACCACCCCAAACTAAGGCAAGTAAAGCCAAATCCAGCCGTGCCAGGTAGAGTGTGTACTATGCATTGGAAAAAAGGATCCTATATATTTAAAAAAAAAAAGGCATCTTGACGGTCACATTAACAGAGAGGACCACCGAGTACCGGAACCACAATTTTCGCCAAGTAGCGACTTCTCCACGAGGTTCTCTCAGTTTCTCCTACTTGTGTCAACTCAACATAATCCAACCACAGTCTCCCCTTAATATCCATAACCACTTCCCTAGACATGCTCCATCTCAAAATAAGCAGGAATGTGTGAAAAAAATAATTCATGGTCCTAATAACCCCGCGAAGCTATCAATAACTGCCTTTCAGTCGTTGCGAGTACTGTCAAAGGCTGGGCCGCTTCTCCACGCCTCTAACAAGCTTTCTTAAAACCTGATACCTGGATCTAGTGTGCGTGTACAATATCAGTCTAGTGGTCCAGGTTTAGGGCAACGTACAGTACAGTGCGGAGTCTGTGTTGCGTGCAGCACATTAAGTGGGAGAGAGCGACCGCAAAAGGGGTTGGGGATAACATCCCAATCGAAAACCACACAATAATTCATTTAACTTGGTGGCATATTCTGACGCTGCAACTAAAAAAAAAAAAAAAAAAGTAAATAAATAATGTATTCTATGTGGCTAACTTCGCATGAAAAACGTATACATTACATAAGTAAACAGTCGGTCAAATCTGGTATTTGCACTTTATTTACTTTGCGTTCAGATGGTAATGATAATGTGCGTAGTATAATCAGAAATTGGCCGTTAAGTGTGTTTGCCTGGGAGGGGAGTGCACTGAGGTGTAGAGGTGAAGGTGGATACGCTGACACAGTAGTCGGGCATTGGAGACTTAACAGTTTTCCTTGACAGGTCCCAGAGGTTTTATTAAAACATTCGGCTTTAAAGAAAGGCCACTGGTTACCGACAGCACATGGCAATCGAGCCTCAACAGCTCTGTGCGCACATTTTCAGGCTGCGTGAACAACAGAAACTCCCTTTCTTTCATTTTAATCAAACGCCAGTTCATTTCCCCACCCTCGGGGTCGGCTTCATCCGTAACGGTTGTGAACATAACAAACGAGTTCAGAAATAAATACTGTTGACAGTCAAAACATGTATTGACTGTAAATGACAGAAAAATTTGCAAAAAGAGCAAATGACGAAAGACACTAATAGCTTATTCCACAAGTGCTCTCTAGCGACTTGTCATGCGGAGATGTGTTTATTTTGCAGATCTGGTTCGTGTAGCCAAGATGTAAAAGATATTGGGGAATCCGAACAGGGCGTGTCATTTTAGGGAAGAACTGGCAATGCAGACTGCAATTCGGGAAGGAGGAGGGGTTGATTAGGAGAGCGGGGAAAAATGGGAGCCACCGGTGTCCGATTGGGAACACATTCTTCTCTGGCATCAAATCTCAAGGCCGTTTTCCAGATGATTGGTTCTAATTTATACGGCCTGGTTCCAACCCGTTTAATACTGCAGCTTGGCAATCCACTTGGACCCGGATTTGCGTGCACATCAAGACAAACAAAACAAATGTGTTTCTCTTTAGGTAGTCACTCTATGGCAGGGGTGTCAAACCCATTTTCACAGCGGGCCACATTTTCGTTACCATTTATTTCCCTTGGAGGGTTATTCTGACTGAAATCATATAAAGAAGTCAAGAATAACAGTTTATTCAACTGTTGTTTAAGTTACTGTAATGAGGTGTTTGGCAACAAGCAAATGCTTACAATGTCTCTTTTAATCATTACATTTGAAAAAATTTGAAATTTTGGTACATAATTTAGCAAGCATCATGGAAGTTGCCATTTTTGATTTGCTTTCGCGGGCCACATAAAATCATGTGGCGGACCAGATCTGGCCCCCGGGCCTTGAGTTTGACCCCTGCTCTATGGTAATAATCCTTTGACCGAACATCCGGGAAATATAATATTGTATTGTTTTGTCTTTTTTTTTTTTTTTTAAGTGATTCTAACATGTGATGTCCTATCATGTTCTTCGTGACTTCAGGAAGATTCTAGTGGTTTTGTATGTACTGGATATCACTAGCGAGAACCTTCCTCTGGAAGCCTGTGAAATGTGCAACCGCATGTCAAAATCCTCTTGGCGATTGAGATTATAAAACGAATAAAGGCTACTCCCACAACAAAACTGATTTGTACCACACTGTGTATTAGTTTTGACAGATCTGTGAAAGATGATAAGTCTTTCATCGGTAGATGCAATCATGTGTTTGTTGAAGCTGCGGTTGAAATGTTACATATTTGCTGACCAGCAAAATTGATTGGAACAAGTATAATGAGACCTTGTGTTGATCCAATGCACAATAACAAAACAGGATGTGAGAATCCAAGGAAAATTCTTGAGCAACAGCACAATTTTGTCTCCAGAAGAACACTCCCATTGATCTTTTTAGACTTGGAATAACTCACAATCCAAGTATGACTGCATATAGTGCACGACATGCATCAGGCAAACAAAGCCCACTCCTTTCTATTCCATTACGAGTCATTTCAGCAGTCTACAAGCTAACAACTACAAAGTTTCGCCTTTTCGCCGCCTCGCTCGTTTGGAAAATCTCCCCCCTTTAAACCTCAACTCTGTCAGCCGTTCTTTGGAGCTGTCTTTGCGTTTTCTTTTCAGTATAAACAATATTTTTCTGTGAATAATTTGAACACTGTGCAAGCATGAATAGAGTGTGCGGTGCTTTATGTTGCGTCGTTGGAAAAAAAAAAAGCTCATAAGCCACAAGTAGCCTTCAATCCGCTTCCAATCAATACATGAACCATTGCCAAAGCGTAGAAGTCAAACCAAGAGGTTGCCGATCAGCGTGTCTGTCGCGCGTGTTACTCACCGTGGCTGTGATGAGTGGACCGTGAAGTTGTGCGTGGAGCAAGGCCTCGTTCACATGGCCCCGTACTCCCAGCAATGCGAGTTCCAGGCTGTGGTGGCCCACCATGGCGTGGGTTAGCTGTTCCAACAAGTTGGTATACCTCCTCCAAGGCTGATCGAGCTCAGATATACTAGCCAAGCAGCCGCGCATCACATTGAGACAATAACCCACACAGGGCTTGATGAGCGTTAGTCCTCTGCAATGGGAGCAGTACACCATCTTCACCAGGCCCTTAAGACAGTCTTTGGTCAAGCTCACGTGTTCGGTGGCATTCAGCACCTCCAGTCCTTCCTCGAGGAACAGGCCCAATTGACGGCCCACGCTCATCGCCTCGGATAGCTCCTTGGCCATGACGGCCGGATGCGGCCCGAAAGGGTTGACGTCCTGCCTAATCATACGAAGGCAATCCGTCATTTCCGTGTCCGCCGCCATGCTGCTTACAATGCCCGGATTGATGAGCCGTGTGTAGACGAGGGGGAAGAGGTTATTAAAAAAATGGTGGACCGTCGTCTCAACTGTGACGTTGGCCCCGCGGAGATAAAGGGAGAGTGAGGAGAAGAGTTTGTTTACGTGGGGTAAGGCTTGACGAGAAAGTGAGGTGTAGGTCCCTTCCAGCAGAGAACTCAGGTGTCCTTGGGAGAAGGATAGCAGGTACTGGAACATGTCTACAAAAGAAAGCAAAAGAGAAATGCAGGGCATTTAGAAACATGATCTACAGACTCTCCTTTGATAATGTCCAAGTGCAAACTTATATCCAAAACCCTGGCCCCCAAAGAGCTAAGCGCCACTTGTATGTAGCGGTATTTAGCATTGCAAAACCAGCGTCAACTTTCCTTTTAATATGGTGGGGGATATCATTTTTTCACTATGTCATCACCCCAATATGTAATGACCGATCGAGACGGTCGGCTAGTCCACAGAGGGAGACCAAAGTGAGACAGGGATACAGACTTCATTTCAGACTTTACCACTGGCAAAAACAGTCTGAGCCTAACAATGACCCTTGACCCAAGCATTGTCATTTTCCGGATAGAGGGCACGTTGTTTGTTCACCCGTGAACAAGCTGTCCCCAATTAACTTCGCTTCACTCTGAAAATTGACAAATTTGCACCCAGTTGAACAAGGAAGTCATTCAGTTCTTGATTTCTTGATGAGTGAGGGGGAAAAAAAGCTGCAAAGTAATCAACGGTGCCGTACAAAGTCCAATTAAACGTTTCAAGGTCCTCTTGGAGGCCCAATTAATCACACATGGTCGTTGGTGAAGAAAAGAGGGAAATAAATCTCTTGCCCATTTAAGTCATTCACTCCCAAAGACGTTTTTAAACGTCGTTTCAGACTTGGTCTAGAATTAGCTGGTACTGAATGAGTTAAACATTTTTGGTGAACATGTGATGTCGGTTTTACCAATTTATCTTTCGTCTCTTGAATCTACCGTAGCGCGTCATCTAACATGTTCATGTCGATGAACTGTATGTCCAAAAGTGTTTGTGTGCGCAGGCTGTGGATGCGACGCACTACACTTCTGGGATGTGATGTCAACTTAAAAGCATGCCTGGACATGAAGAAAGAGTAGCAACTGTGGTACCCCAGTGCGCCCCCTGTTATGTCTTCACAAAGGTTTGCGTAACTTGATGTTCTTAAGCAAAATATTCAATTGTGATAATTGTATCATAATAATTGCCCACGCTTTGTGTGTGTACATGTCCAGTATGTCTGTGTGTGTGTGCGTGAGTGTGTGCTAGTGTGTCGCACCGCGCAGACAGAAAGATAACAACGGTCAATCTCAACAGCTGCACTAATATGTCTGACACATAGGAACTCCCGGCTGGCCAGTAAAGGGCACGTGTAACTCTCCGAAATACAACCGACGTTTATATGCGGCTACCACAAAAAGATTAAGAGTTATACTCCCACAACACAGACAAGTTATTTCTTGCGAATATTGTCATGAATTTCCTCAACACTTCACCAATTTAAGAGATGAAAATGTGTTTTGTTTTGATAAGACCATGTGGGGCATCTCGCTTTCGCCAATGATAGTTTTGGCACGGTGCCTCGTCGGACATTCTTAAACTCAAGCCAGTGTATAAATTACATTGTGGGTGGAGATCATGCAGTATGATTTGACCTCTTTATGTTTCCGTACATAGCAGACTCACGTGTCATTACAAAGGGGAACGTTAGTGACAGCTGCATCGGACGGAACCACTGTGGGGTGAATGCTCATCGGTTCAGATCCCATATGTAAGCAGTATATGCTTAAGTTATGAGTCACATCTGTTACCCGCACTACTTCACCCCCCCCCTCTTTCCCACCCCATTCATGCATTAGTTAGTAAATACAAATGGCCTCCGGCTGTTTAATTTTTTCACAGAAAGAAAAAAAACAATTGAAAAAACGTTGAACATAATTTAATTTGATGTAATTCTAGAGACCGTTTTTTTTTTTTTTGTTTGTTTGTGTGTTTGTTTCGAAGCAATGCCAACTGTGCCTCACTTCCAGCATCCCTGGAAGTCCCAATGAAGTGAAACCACGAAACCCAGCATGCGAGTGGAACAATGAAGGTCTATGTTTGGACTTTGTTAGTGGTGGCCGTGCCCCCCCCCACCCCTACCACCACCACCATTTGTCTACCATGCAGGACAAATTATAAAGACTTTCTATATGCTTCATGGTTTATCGTGGTGTTGGCGTTTTGTATAAATACCATAAAAGTGTCAAAAGCTTGATGTTTTGCAATGAGCCATCCAGAGCAACCTGCAGACAGATTATCATACAATAATTTGAATGTTCCATCCTGAAAAACCTGCGTGAGGGCCGTTAACAATCAGCCCTTTGACTGTATTCATGAGCCCCAATGGGTTATCCTTGAGGTGAGCTCTAACCTCATATTCTCCGGCTGCAGTAGTTATTCTGTCTGTAAGAATTTGGCTGGGTCCCAATACAAAACAAAACAAAACAAAAATAATCCCATTTTTATTAATTATGAAGGAGTGGTGGTGCTGTCCATACCTACGTGGTCTGGATACCAGTGTTTGATATAAAATATGCATTTATGGACCAATTTGCCAATTTGTCCATGAGCATGGCACCGAACCTTTAAAACTGCTTGGAAGTGCAGTCGTGCAGTCGCCTGCACTCCCACTCCCTACAGTTGGAAATACATCGATAACTAAGACGGTCTCAAAACCGGCTTACTTTTCAATTGGGGCCGACATGTTTCTGCGCCGTGTGAATGAAGAACCGTCTCAAGTCGTATGAAGGTGTTGAATGTTGAAACGTGCCCTACTGACACCTACAGGTGTTAAATGGAACAACAAGAATCCAACACAAGGTGAAAATGGCCGCCCGTGTATTTGTTCGCTGTTGGTTTTGACTTAGCCAATTTAAGTATAATACCGATATCAAAGCACAAAATTATAGCCTCAAAACAAACTTTACAGACCCCCACAAACATCTACATTTCTGCTGAATACCATGGAGGAGGACATTTTGAAAAGCCATCTGGATTCATTTGGCCCCTGGGATCCCCATCTTTCCGCTTCCGTTTCTTCCAATGTGCACAGTTTATGGAGATGACAAAAGTCCACCTTTCCGAATATATTCCGCATTGAAAGGAAACACCGAATCTCTTGATAAATCATTTTCAGCTTTTCTCTGTTCTTTATCAAGCGCTCTCCCACGCTCATACTGACTCAGCGCCTCCACTGTGATAAATCAAACAACTGCTGTGGGTTTCTCCGTACTTTACAGTACTGGGGAACAGAGTGAGAACAAAACATAAGAAACCAAAAAAAAAAAAAAGGCAGCTTTGAAGGCCCAAACTGCGACCACAAAGCCTGAATACAACTTTTACCTCACACACTGCTGTGGCTGAGCCTCATTACTGTGTCACATTCTCCCATTAGGAAGCTGCTCTTAAGTTTTGTATGAAGCAGTTAATTTGAAAGTGTGAGGAAGAGCCCCAGAATACCAGCTTCAGAGCTGCATACTTTCCAGGACAATTTCACAGGAAGGATGCCTGCGTATCCAAAAGAGAACTTATGGCTTTGGAAACCTTTCACCAGGCAACCGAGTGACAACGCAGAGTTTTAATCATAAAAGGCTACTTCCCCTTGACATTCTCTATGGCACTGCTAAACTGTCATTATGGGGAGTCTGTCTCCATAATATCAAAGTAAAACATAAAAAATAAAATGGCAGATGTCTGATTCAAGCCAGAAGTATAGTGTTACCGCGCTTTGCAACACAGTGGTCTCTGACTTCTGAGGCATTTCAGTATTGTGAAAGATGAGTGTAAGCATGTGTGAGTTGAACTGAGCAGTATTGTTAGAGCGTGAGGGAGCCACGGCTTCAGCGTGGTTGCCAAAACCCAGCACAGACATGCGGCACCAGACAGGCCTGCACTGACACAGGGCTCGCACAGCCTGATTATACTGTGTAAAGAATAGCATTCCCTGAAGAGAATGGACTATTTCACAGTCTCCAGCATCTGAATTCATTTCACCAAAATGAATCCTGTCAGTCATCCAGTGTGCAAGTTTCCATATTGGCTTTCAGATAACGCGCTGGAAGAGATGAAATATGTGCCGTGTGACACGTGTACAGAAAAAAAATGTGTTTGCAAAGAGGTAGGTGATCACAAATTATCACTGACCAGAGACGAAATTCAGCTTGATATGGTGTGGAAATGATTTGTTTTTAAATGTCCTTTAAGATTAGAAAAAAAAAAGTCTGTAACTATTGAACAATTACCACATTTGCCCTTTTAATGTATTCCTTATTACTCATTTTTAGTCATTGGGCAAAAAGGAGCAAGCGAGGCAGCTCTTTATTGTAGTGTCTGTTTCAAATTTAAGTGTTTCCATGATAGAACTATCATCATTAGTTAGCAAAGCTCTTATTCAGAAACTTGGAACCCGAAAACCAAACTTTCTGAGACACCGCATTCTGCTGTTGGACTTTACATGTTCTTTTCAATCTGAATCTCTTTAAGGGCCAAGCAAAACAAAAGTTAAAACTAAATGAAAAAAAACTTATATTATTGTTTTTTTATTACATTTACCACTAATGTAAACTTTCAAACATTGCACACGCATAACACTCTACCTTTTGATCACAAGTGACAAGCCTATGGCAGCTAGCCACTTGGCAGCTAGCGGTTAACGGCTAGCTTACGAGAGGCTTACGTGAAGTGTTAACAGAGCAGTCTAAATCTTCAACTCGTGCTCCTTCCTGTCAAAACATACAAAAAACACAACACCACTCAGAATCAACAAATCAATTCTCCTGATTGAAGGCCATATAAAGAAAACAAAAGCAGACACACACACACAAAAAAAAAAGGAAAACAAATAGTAGGAACAACCGCAAACATTGCTTAAGAGATGCAACACAGAACAAAACAAGCATAGTTTATCCCTTGATGCGCAAATAGCATCAGCATCAACATTGATTTTGAAAAATGACCCAAAAACTGTCCACTCGTTAGTGTTCGTTACTGTCTGACAACCCCTACTAATGTTAAATAAACATGTACGTTGATATAGGCCACATTAATAGTTACAATACCTGTAAAGTGGTGTGTTAAGTTAAAAGGTCAAGTGATGTTATACTGTATATCGCGGGTAGGTTTTTTTTTTTTTCGTGAGGGTTCCTTCAAGGTCACAAATGATTAGTACTTGCAAACCTTCGCCGCTCAGTGAGATACAGACATAAAGGAATGATTTGCTTGGTCAGAACTAACTGTTATATAAATAATGATATTGCCACCGAAAACCTTTTCTCAAACCAGATGTCTGTCATAAAACTATGACTGACCTGTGCGAGACAGCATGGTGCCACAAGGGAGCCAGACCACCAGAAAATACAAAGAAGAGGAAAAAATACGAGCAGAAGAAGAAAAAGTCGAAGTTACAGTACCTGATGACTTGATGGTAACAAGATTTTTGTACAATTTTCTCCTTGCTTTTTTTTTTTTTTTTTTTTTTTAATCGCTCAGGAAAATCTTTTAGAGACAGTCAAACAGCAGTGGCCTTTGCTATCTGGAATGAGGGGATGCTCAAATATAGCCTGAATTCATGTGTGGCACACCTGACATATTTTTTCTTAAAACTCCATGAACAAACTCCAAATTGTACAAGCCTTAAGGAGTTTCATCTTGGAGCTGCCACTGTATAATGTGAGCAAAGGTTTTCATCACATGCTCCTCCATTTTTAAATAAAATTTGTTATGTGTGTGTGTGTGTGTGTGTGTGTGTGTATAGGATTACACGTGTGTGGCAATGTGGTAATGAGGTAGGAGACACCGATCTAATGCCGTGGAGCTGTGCGTCATTCCTGACTTGGCAAACAGCCGCGATTGGTCATCGCCTCGCATCTTCTCAGGAAAAAAGCATCTTAATCCTGTCGCCAGCTTTGGTTTCATACAGGTCACCTCACACATATGCAGCATAGTGACATGTGTGTGGATTACACGGGCCTGTTTTAATTAGTAAAGATACAGCACAGCGAAACATCTCTCACCCAGCAAAACGCATCTTAGGTTTCAACTGAGAGCCTCAATGTCATGCAATCTCGGTCGGCCTGCAACCTGACAGCAAACCGTTTCATGGTAATAAACTATTATTAAGACAAAGAATCAAATCAGTTGAATCATCATTTTGCGCAGCCAAGCACGACGTCTACAGTCCAAAGCTGAAGCATGACTCAGTCGTCTGACGTCAGATGCAGATATGTTGCCCATGTTTGTGTAACCTGCAAGAGGTGCAGCCCAGCCCAAAAATGCCTCCTTTGAAAACTGACAAATGAAATCACAAATGTATATCCCCCCCCCCCAAAAAAAAAAACAACCCCAAATTTGGTGGAAGACGGCAAGAAGGTTGTGATCATTTCTTACCTCCCCCTATCAGTATTATAGTAATCAAAACCCCCTCAAAGATAAACAATTCCATAGATGCCAGGGGCATATTCAGAGTCAGGGTACACTGCTGTAATGCGACGGGAGGAGGGACGGAGGTGCAGATTTGAGAGAGGATCATTGCTATCCGCTCTGGCCAGAGAGCGGGAACATGACCGAAGGCCGGCGAATGAGCAGATGAGAGAAGGACGCTGGGAGAGGAGACAGCGGGCTGAAGAGAAAGCCGGGGAGGGCAGGGGAGGTGGGGGGGAGGAAGCATGTTGAAATTCCTAATACCATGAAGGGGTTATATTCTGAGGGCCAGCATGGGGACAGAATGTTGACAGACTGATAGACAGCACCCCTGGTCTGAGGCATTAGGAAGGCCAGGGGGTCTACAGTAACCCCTCATTTCTCTGTACTTTATCGGTGTATAAATCACGGTGACGCTTCTGATACAGTGTTAAAGGGCAGCACGTGTCACACGCACTGACCGCCGCCATGTGCCGACAATATGCATAGCAGGAATGACAACACACGGGGGCAATCCGAAAGATCCACTGCCGCTTTAGCCAAGGGCAAGCCTTTGTTCTCCAAAATGGCACGGCGTAAAGAATTGATGCGGGCATTTGCGATAAACACAGGGTCGTTAAGGTAAAATTTGCTTGCGGATACACAGAGGCAGAAGGGAAATACTCTGACTGGCAGATGATTAACACAAAATAGACGCGCAAATGCACGAGTGTGAAACGACTGCAAGGTGAAAGGGGAGAGTAGAGAATGTTTGGGGCAGGTGTGGCTCAGTCACAAGGGGTCAATTACGTGAGGCTTGGCCACTAAAAAGAATCATTGAAAACTGAATGTAATGGGTTCTACTGATTGCAATGTGCGAGGCCTTGTTTTGGTAAAGGAAAACCGCAGCCATATTCGAAATGGAAAAATTATACCAGGGCTTCATTGTGGCACAACAATGTGGTGTCGTCATAATAATCACTCGTACCTCACACAAACTATGTAAGGCACCAAAGAGACAAATCTAAATGTTGTTTTCCTCCTGTCTACGCTTTTCTCATGAATTGTACTTCCTCCTTTGCAACACAATGGAGGAGTGACTGGAGGCTGAGTGACAAAAGGCCCACCATGGGGACTCCTTAATGGCGTGCAAGGAGCCACCAAGGCGAGGAGGAAGACAGGGCGGGAGCAGAAGAGTGTCCGATATGGCCTGTAAAATGCAAAGCGAGTGCACTTGAATGGGTGTCGAATGGGCGGGTGACTGACCAAGTGAGCCGGAAGGGAAAAGACGGATGGAAACCAGCCAACGTTGGACTGAAAAGTCACCATACAGATACAAGCTCCTCCTTCCCTCAGTGGATTCTCCTTACCGAGACCTCGGTTTGTTCAAGTCCAACATGAGTTCTCACAAGTTTTTGGCTTCTTTTCGCAAACGAGTAAAGTTTGCTGTTGGAGCATTCCAACCAGAAGGGAACGATTATGTAGTCACACAGGCAAAACTACTGCATATCTCAGAGCTTAACAAATGAGCCTCCTCCTTCTGTGTCAGACAGAACACAGGGGGGGGGGGGGAGTGTTGGCGGGTGTATAGTCAATCTGGACCAGTCAGCAGCAATGGAGGCGAAATCCCAACAGCCCGACAAGCAGAGATCCGGTAATGTCCAACTCTCTCGGTGGAAGAGATATGACCCTAATTGAAGACCAATAAACACCTTCGCACTTCAAACTTGCGGTCTTGATGTGATAATTGCAAGAGTGTCGGAGCTTTGTTTAAGTGAAATGCGTGTGCTGTGGCAAGAGGAAGAACAATGTGTCAAATTCGCAAGGCGGTGTAAGAAGATCTTTCCCGGAGAGAGAAGATGATGTTGGCTCACAATAAAAGTGGCACTTTTTTTTTTTCCCCTTCGCAGTTTGAATTGATTTTGGGAATGTCTGCAAAGAGTCTCCTCCACGCAGACCTCTCATTAATCGAGGCAATGAAAGTCAAATGAGAGGAGCTGAAGAACGATGAAAGGGACGGTAAAAAAAAAAAAAAAAAAAAAAAAAAAGGAGATATTTGCGGGGAGGAAGATGGCTGAAGATTGATGCATTTATGGCTTCATTGTGTTGCGTGCATGCTTGGCAGACAACATGTGGGTCCCTTGCAGCGTGCAGGCCAGGGAAGAACGCCGCTGGCACGACGCCCACGCTTGTTAAGAAGCCCATTGTCGACAGAGCAGGCCGCACTCGGAGTGGAACCCGGATGGACAAAAAAAAAATAAAGAGCAATGCATTGAAAATACCTGTCGAAACAAAAAATGTATTCTGTGCAACTTGATGCCAACAAAAAAAAAAAAATGGCGGAGGGGAACAAAGTCGTCCCAGAAATGATCGACTGTCAGGTGTCGTATCAGAGGAGCGGACGAAAGTTGGGGTATTCCTCAATGCTAGAATCGGGGGTGTCAAGTTTAACACCTGACCCTTCTCTTGCCCTATCGCGTTGAAAGCTATTCCCTCCCACTTTTTTACAGATTCTCTCAATCCGAAGAGCCTCGCCTTCTCATCTATTCTAACATTATCTTTCGTGCTAAAAGAAGATGGCAAAAGCTTGAGCCGAGGCATATTTTGTTGTGGCACTAGCGGTTTTTATCTCTGATGTTTTGTCCCGCTTCAATTTGTGTTTATTTGTTTGTTTTTCTCTTTCACTGGTGCCTTGGTTCAATTAATGCTGTGACCACGCTCGTAAATCAAAATGCTTGCATGTCCAATCATCTTTCCACAATGAAATGAATGGAAACACCAATGATCCATTGCGTAAAACCCAACAACATTTTTGGGATCTGTTTTTTTTTTGTCACATCACAGTCATGCAGACACAAGCTAACTACTTTCAATGACTCAGTACACTGCAGTAATATTAGTCATTTATCGCAGAGGATAAAGAATATATGCCTGTGATTTTATTATACTGTCTGTCTACATGTGCTCACGCACCATTGTATTTCTACGTATCATGTGTGTGGGTGTGGTGGGGGGGGGGGGGAGAAACGCTTTAGTTTTGCTTTGAAAGCCACACACCGAAGCGCCAAACATGTCTGTGTAGAAGAGGTTTGTCTCCTTCCCCTCTCTTCAGCCTGCTTCTGAGGGGGTTGTCACACATCTATATTAGGTGAGAGAAGCAGATGAAAAGCAGAGGTAATTAGCGACGGTTGACGTGTGACTTTATGACTCTACAAGTCTTCTAAGACTCCACCTCCTCTACTTCAGCCTTCCCCCCACTTTTCACTCAGCAGGCCGGAACCCTTGCAGACTCATCCTGTTGTGATGTGTCATGACTACTCAGGAGACCATAGAGGCGTAGCTACAACACAAACACGACTGGGACACGAGCACATTCACCCTGAGATACGCAATGTATTCGTTCCTCTATTAGGTCCATAAACACGTTTCCTCCCCCACCCTGAGTGATTAAATGAGACGTGTAGGGATGCATTCCGGATATCCTCCCTAATTTGAGCATGAGATCATGGTGCGGCGCACCGTCCTCCTGTGTCCAAGCATCAGCCTCTAGAGCAATAACAAGGCCGGTCAAAACATCTGCAAAGAAAAAATCTATGCAGACATTGACACAGAGTGTGTGGGAAATGATGGCGAGACAGGAGGGACAAACTTCCAGGCAAATCAGGTGTTTGCAGATACAACCACTCTTCTGGAAAGACTTTCTAAACGGGGCTAAGACAACCTTCACCTAAGTACACGTCCAAACCACAAAAATATATCAGATTAAAGCCTCCGATGGATGGAATATATCCCGCCGGGTTGTAACGGGGCTTCTTCATGCTGCAACAACAAGGCACTCTAAAGCAGCCAGGTCAGCCCGAAGTTCTGCGTACTGGCTTTAAAGTTGGGGTTTTTTTTCTGCCCTCCCCTCCTGGCTCGTCTGCCTTTCCCTATCTGACGTGCGCATACTCCCAGCAGAAAATGATGCACTGCTAAGCAGCCATGCCATTAGACTGTCCAAAGAGAACATTTATTTCCATGGTGTTGAAATGCTGTAGCTAGTGAACCAAATGCATGTCATGATTGAGACGGATAACCACTAAGTCGAATCCGCTCAAATTCTTCCATTGTGGGTTGTTCTTACTCATGTCTTTGAACAATGGCCCAAAAAATAAGAAGGCTGGAATGAACAAAAATAGTTGAATGCTGTATCTCCACAAATTAGTTTCCAGCAATTATCTTCAAGCATGTATAATGTGTTTAAAAACAGATCTTTGACTTCACTTTACAAGTTATTTGAGTGCAGTTTAGACAATGAATTCTACTGCATTTTGACCAATGACTTGAAGGAATATGACACTGAGAAACTTTTAAAGCTAGCTGGATAATTTGGAGAGGTGGATAGATGGAAAAATGGAGACTTTATTAATCCTGAGGGAGATTCCCACAGTTTCCACAGTGTAATATTTGCCCACCATGTACACTTGCTGCAAAAACGAGACGTGTTTGCTCTATGGACAGTGGCACTATGTTCCACCTTACTTAAAATGTAAGGTGGACCAAGGTGGACTATCCTTGTATAGAACCGACGACAAAGGGATTTTGAATATGTGATCAGAAAAACAACCCTGCCTCAGTTGAAGTAACCTATCAAACAAAAACATCATCATTTCAATATAAATCAATGCTATGCAAAGAAGATAGTGGGGGAGGAGGCGGTTGTAATGGGAATGTTACTCCACCAACTAATGGCTACGCGGTCTCAAGGGTAGGATCGAAGCATTCAATAATGGCCCTGAAGTTGAGTGTCAACCTTTCCAAGAAATTTCCTTATCCTTATATTTAGACACCTCATTCTGAGGTCTCTTGTTAACCATAGCTCTAAAAGTATCCCCTTGCTTGAGTTGTTGCTTCAAAAACTTTTAGTTGTCTTTTGCACTCTTGCCAGCAATGTCTCCCAGGACACACAGCCAGGAGAGTTCCTGGCTGATCAAACAAGGCTCAGCTAATTATGTCGCCCTGTGAGAAAATGCACCGTCCTTGCCATCGTGTCTCACACACACAAACACCCACTCGCTCTCTTTCGCACTCTGTCGTTTTACCTCTTGTGAACTCAACTGAAGGGCACCTATCGTTTTAAATGTGGCACACTTTCATTGACAATAGAGAGCCACCAAGGCCGAGAGAATCATTTTTCATTGAAAAGCATTTGTCGACTCCTGTGAGGACAACTTGAGACCCGTAAGGCAGTCAGTCTGTCTAGCGAGGGTGGGTAATATAATGTGTGCAAGCTCGCGTAGAGCATAGCGCCAGACATATGACCATTGCCTCCTTCTTCACTTACTGCCATCCATTCATACAACGTATTGGAAAAGCCAAGTAAGGAAGTACATATACAGTCGATTTTTTTATGATGATTAAGAACAGCAAGCATTTGTTTTACGCCTTCACACCACTACACGCTTGAGCTGTGAAACTACCGTACATTTTATCAGCTAAAAGCCTCCAGTGGCTAAAATACATCCCACCAGATCATCGCAGAGCTTACAATGCTACAAGATGCGCTAGCCACCAGATCGCTGAATATTAGCGGCTGAAGGACGGGCTTGTCCGTGGCATTACCTCATGGCTTGGTGGTGTGTGAGTGTATGAGTCCACATAACAGAGACACTTGAAGTGTCAAATCCATGTCCAGAAAAAAAAAAAAAAAATCCTCAGTTTGTCTTTAGCGTTAGCATGTGCTAACCCAACACTGGAGATCTCTGGTTTGCTTCACCAAAATTTGTTGTTTTAGGCTAGCATGATGAACCTTGTCTTCAACAAGTAAACCAAAGTGTTTCAACCCACATGAAGATCAATGAAAATGTGTCCAGGATGTCCGATTATTCCGGTAGCGATTGTCTACGCTGGGTTGACAGGGCAAAGCCCATGATGGAAACTCTAAGCCTGCCTGGCTCACACTTTGCTTCGTGTTTGACACCTTTCCTCCATCACCGGAACATGACAGTTAAGTCATTTCTTCTCCTGAAAGTGGATGAGGAAGGCGTGTTTGTTTACATGAAGAGGAGAGAGGAGACCAGAGGGGCGAGCCTGGGCGTGTGCATGTGTTCCAGGGAAGTTGAAAAGGATTTAAAAAAAAAAAAGCATGTGGTTATTGTTATAGTGGATTTTAAGGGGGGAGTTGTAACTTAAAAACATGGAACCACCCGACAGGCATTTGTGATGAGCTGATATCAAGATTATTGGTTCTGTGTAGGGTTGAGCAACAAGAAAATGTATTTGAACATATTAATACACTTTCTGAATATGCTGTTGGGGAACAAAGACCCATAGCATTTATAAATGTGGTGTGTGTTTGTAGGGTCGTGACATGACAACTCCCACTCATGACAAAGCACAGTAGGGCCTTTTGCACTGTCCAAACAAGGGCAAGCCAATGAAAACACACATTCAGGCAGACATGCACACCATTTTTCATCGAATGGCCACTTTCTTCAGTACCGTTCTCCCTTCAGTGAGACTCAGAACAATACAAATCGCATTATATTAAAGCTGTGGCAATAAGAAAATAATAACAGAATGTTAGGGCAATAAAACGTTCCCAAATATAAAATATCATGGCAATACAAAGGTCTTATAATATGCAAAAACCATGTCATATTAGGTGGGGCTCAGAAAGCAATAAGGCACCTTGCTGTATTTAGTTTACAATTTCTTATTCAGGATTTTCCCACAGACTTAAATTTAAACAAAACTACATTTTAAAATCGGCACAGTGGTCGACTGAGAGATCACAAGATAAAACCAGAATGAACAATGCATTGGCTTTAGTGGAAGGTGCTCAAAAGCTGCTGAGACGTTTCAAAAGTGACTAGCAGTTACGGTCATCATCTATGTTTTATTTTTAATTGATTGTATGATCCCCAAAAAAATACAACTTCAAACCGATAACATTTAGTGGGCCAGTAAAACTTCATTACGAGTAAGTCACTAATGCTACAAACGTAGCAGCCGTGGCTAATGACGGCTTGTTCACAGTGCTGATGGTAGCATAGCAGTGCTAGCGCTGCTTTTATGTTGAAGCTGGACATGCCTTCTCTGTGACTATTCATCAAGGCTACGCACTTTCAGAATCGCATCCTGTGATAAATGACCACTTGTAAGAATCGTGCTGATGCACGTTAGTGATGCACGTGGCTTTGGTCAGAGATTCGGCGCGAAATCAGGCTGGATTCAATTGTTAAATTTTTAACATTGCAAGCTCTTCCTTAAAATGGCCGGACGTTACCACAATGGATCTTAGAGACAAGTGGCCTTCATGAGCATCTTATGTAATTTTACTTACAATTTGGAGAGGAAAAAACTGATTGCAGTTTTTCACAGAACCTTGTAGAAACTGCACTGTCATGGTCTGTTACACGAGAGGCAATGAGGTCATCACTAACAGAGCAACAACCTAAGACTTTTCCACCTTTCTGAGTTAAGATGGTAAATAGCTAAAATCATATTGCTGTCGGTTCATATGTACACGAGTCATGTGCTACGTTCCACTTGAAGCACACACAGGAAGCAAAGAGACTGTCCTTAGAAGGCTTTGCAAGTGGATGACTCGTGATCTCATCATTTTCATCCCGATTATACCCCCCCTTGTATCTGTTGATATCACATTGTTATTTTTCCATCTTAGCCTTTGCAGACCGTGTGGAGCACTCGATCTTCATCCAGCCAGACGGGCCCCAGACATGAGGTAAGACGTGAAGGAGCTTAATGATGATGAAAAGGGCAAATACCAGAAACACATTCAGACATTTTTGCATGTATTAGTGCAGTGGAATCGGGGAGAGGCCCAACTCCAGCGCTGCGTGACCTCCTCGAGAACATGTTTGACGGCACTATAATTCCAACAAAGTGAAAAGCATTCATTTCCATGACAGCAATGTTAGTTTTGACAAATTCCATTCCGTCTTTTCCATAGTTGTGAGCAACATAAGTGGCATCCGCTCATTCGTCATGGGGTAAAACATGGCCTGTGTCTAAGCAGCCTATTGTCTTCTCAGAGTAATTGTAAGCTTTCGATAATACTCGAACTATAACACACAGAACTCAAAAATATAAATGCATCTCTCGAACAGTGTGGGATTGCGCTACTTTTAGGGAGGAAATGTTCAAATTTAGACCGCACTGCGATCGTGCTGTGGTCAGATGGGCACTGAGAAAGAAAAAAATGTTTCTGAGGATCTTGGACATACAATGTGACCAAGCTGAAGTATCAACTCACTTTTACTCACCACATAGCAAAAATGTAAACGGCGATGCAGCCGAGGAAGACCGACTCATCGATGCGTCAACTTATCAGTTCAAACTCCGAAAAGGCCGATGGCCTGTACAATCACATCACATCATCGCAAATTGAAAGCTTTCCCCTCCTCCAAACCATTTTAAGAGTTCAGCAAAAGGAAGAAAACAAACGGGTAATGAGCTAAGATCGAAAGACTTTCAATGAGGAGGCCAGAATTTGAGCAGAACATCAATCAAGCACCAGAAGCAAGAACAGAATGTACTTGATAAATCACGACGAGCTCACCAAACATGTACTTCAAAACCATGTCCACTTAAGTCCATCCAGGACAAACCAAAACCTGATTTGTAGTCATTGTACTTACCCTGGAAGGCATCCGAGTGGCGAGCGATCAGGTGCTTCAGCTCATAACTGTATAAGTAAATGTTGTGGAGGGTTTCTCTCCTCACTGCAAACTGGTAGCTTTCCTCCATCTTGCGGGTGCAGCAAGATGGACCCTGGTGCTTGCAGACCAAGAGATCCACATCTGTGAGAGAAAGGAAGACAACGACACATGTAACTCGCCACTCGGTTCAGCAGTTTTCCAGGTCCGTGTTAAATACTACAAACAAATAATTAGGGGCTTTACTTTGAATTGAGGTTGGGGTCATTGATCCAGCAGGAAACTCCAGACTAGTAGCACGTATCCATTTAGAAGTAGCTAGTGGATTTTTCCATCCCATTTGCAACCATAGTTCATTTTAGTTTTTAGGCTCACTAAAGCATTCAAAACTGCGTTTTACTTGTGATGTATTCCACATGTTAAAATGAGATGGACACGAAGACCCTAACAGCCAGATCCTGTAAGATCTTGATCACAGGTGTCAAAGTCAAGGCCCGGGGGCCAGATCTGGCCCGCCACATCATTTTATGTGGCCCGTGAAAGCAAATCAAGCCTGTCAAGTTCCATGATGCTTGCTAAAGTCTGAACCAAAATTTCAAATTGTCATATGTAATCCACTATAACAGTCATTATTCTTGATTCCTGATTTTAAAACTAGTTATCCGTCAATTTGTTGTGCGCTGTGTATGTAATATGTGGAGGTGATTAAGGGAAACCGAAACTACAATGTGGCCCAGGACAAAAATGAGTTTGACACCCCTGATCTTGATGATATGGGAACCCAACATGGCACAGTCAACAAGGCAGTATGAAAGATTGGTCCAAGCCTCAAAAACTCATATTGTATCTAAAATGTTGAAAACGTTCCGTTGGCAAGGATGACGCTAGAGTTAACGTTACAACGCAATAGGTTTGAAAAAGACCAGCTGACACTTGCCGCCGCTAATAATAAACCTCTATGAACAGGAGTCCAAATCCGATGTAGTCCTGTCGCTTCCGGGGGACTACAGATTTATGTATATCTCATATGATTGTCCAGTGTGGAGCCCGAGTATGCGCGTGTTTGTATAGTGGCCTGAGTATGCACACAGATAAACAGCCCATAACTCTGCTGGGAGACACAAGAGGCACTACGGGAGGGTGAGAAAGTAGATCAAGTATTCAACGACATTTCCTGCTATAAATACTTTCCCTGCCGAATACAGAAAACATCTTCAGCTTATATTAATGCACTGTTGTTGTGAAGTGCAGTCACAATTTACATTTGACAAAACGTGCATTTCATGTGCTTGACGAGAACAAACGGGCATGAGAGACACAAAACGTCATCAACTTTTTAATGAGCCAGACAATGCCCGTTAAGGCATGACTCCCAACAACCGTACGTAGGCAATGACCTAACGATGATCCAATAAACAGCTCCAAATGAGGCCACCCTGTCCTGCCAGCGTCACCTGATTCACAGCATTATAAACACGGCCATGACATCATTTAAAGCGGTCACAATGCGCTCGGGATCTATTCAAACGGTCTTTTTCCCCACTTGTTTCCCTGCCCAAACGCTTTTACGCTTAGAGAGCCCCGTCGTGCGGTAGCTCCATATGATAACTCGCGCTCAAGGGGGAGGGGCTGGAAGGCAGGTGTTGTAACAAGAGCCTAAAGTATGGCCTTAGGACAGACCGCAAGACCAGTGCCTCAGCGACCAAATCCCTCCATGAAACACAATAGGCTTGCATTCTCAATCCGTCTTTCCCTTTCTGCCCCCTCTCTCCCATTTGCCTGGCATATCCTCGCGAGGCTTGGGTGTCTCTTAATTACTTGCCGAGGCTCCATTTGCTCCCATCTCAGAGCCAGACGAGTCGAGCGATAACCGGATCTTCTGCCCCATTCCAACTCATTAGCTCATCCCGTTCTTTAATGTTGACGTTGTCCATATTTTGAACTTTGTGCAACTTGGTGCGCGATAACTCGGTCTTGGTACTGAAACACGACTCATGTCACCTCTTCGTATAGCTAATAGGCGCTGTGAAGTGAATTTGAATACATCATTCCAATTTGGCTTCTTTGTCGTGCGTCAAATTTAGAAGGTGCTGATTTTCACATGACAGGCACTTGGAATGCTCAGCACAAAGTTGTAGTGGGACGACATATTGATGATCACTTGAACTGCAGGTTTTTTTTTTTTCTTGACAATCAATACGCTGATGACACATCGTGATATCTCTGTCAAGTCGATGACACCGTAACCAATTCCTGATCGACGATGAACCCGATGCCACAACGCGATGAATAAATATCATTTACAGCTCCTTTCGAGTCATGCGCGCAGTGAACTCATCGTGCGTGATCTCGCTCTCCTTTTCCTCGGCGTTTGCGTATTATCTCTCTGATATGAAATGAATATGCAGGAGACCCTGAGTGTAATCCAGGCTGACCTCAGTGTCCCTTGCGAGTAGCTGGATGGAGTAAGTGATACGCAGAAAGACTTTGGGCTCTTAAAGCCATCACGGCGGTCAGGACTGTCTGACC
>CAAKHF010007177.1:0-16376 GCA_901007745.1 Hippocampus kuda
GAGACCAGGTCCTTAGTACTCGACTCTGGACTCTACAGTTTTTTGTTTTGGTGTCCTACTTGACTCGGACTCCTTGGCATTTGACACAGACCTGACTCGGCTATTTGACTGGCCAAATATTTTTCTTGACTCGACCGATTCCTGAAAATGAACGTCCCATTTCAAAAGAAACGTTAAGTATAATTTTCCGGATGATTAAAGCAGCGATCTGATTGGTTAACCTGACGACGATGCAATCGGGCACAGCAAACTTTGCCGCAGCGACGCGCTTTGTGTTCGTTCATTCGTGAGCTTTGAATTCGGGCGGTCTTTTGTCGCCGCCTCTCACTGCTTGGTGCAGTTTGCTGCTCCTCTGTACCCGATCCCCTCCTCGTCTTTCCCACGAGGTCGACCATCATTAATAACGCAATGTTGTTATTGTTTTTTTGTTTGTTTTTTTTTAATCTGCAAACAGTTGATAAAGCAAAGGGCTCTACGGCCTCTAAGAAGAGTGTTGAGCAAAATGAAATGTCTCTCATTTTGTGGTTGTGAAAATGGTATTTTTCTGTCTTAAGGTTTACGCTTGATCTCATTTGAACCTCATACTTGACTTGGACTCAGACCTTTGTGACTCGGACTTGACTTGGACTCAAAAAAGGTGGACGTGGCTGCGGCCCTAAGGCAGACCATATAAACAACGACTATATTTAAAGTAAACATTTTTTAAACTTATCACAAGTGGCTGGGGAGAGGGAAGTCTAGGCTTCCCTCCTAAAGCTGCTGCCCCCGCGACCCGACCCCGGATAAGCGGTGGAAGATGGATGGATGGATGGACAACGCCATTTTAAATAATAATCCTTTGCGCCTGTTCTCACTCTTTGCCGTCAAGAAATGGGAGAAAGAGAAAGAAAGCAAAAAGACTCCCTTACTCAGTTCCCTCCGAACATGAGGCAAAGTGCGCTTGATTCAAGCTGTTTGTCTTCGTCCTGTCAATGTACTGTTGTAAATAATAATGAATAATTGCCATTCCTCAGGCATCGGGGGTGTCAAGCTCCTCCGCTCCACCTCCTCTAATACGCGGGACAATTGGAAGCAGCAAAGGCTCACCGCAGGTGAACTCAACAATTCAGAGCGTCACATGTCACGCGTAACATTGGCCGACTCCCGTTTCTCACCGGCCGCCTCTTGTCTCATTGACAGATTATATCTGGTCGAAGTTCAGGCACGGTCATACCTCCGCCTTTGGTGCGTGGAGGGCAGCAGTTGTCATCTAAACATGGCTCCCAGATTATCATGCCACCTCTGGTCAGAGGACCGCAGGTGAGTCGTCGAGAAATGGAAGAATCTGCATGTTAATATACATCGACCGACCGATCACAATGTTATGACCATTTGGGAAAGCTAACGAGAGCCATTACAAGCACTGTAGGGGAAAAAAAATTCTGCCTGTCCAAGGATAATTATTTTCAGTTTTGATCGACATTGTAAGTGGGGAGGTCGTCATGTAACAATTTCAGGCCGGTGTGGTTTGCCGTGGGATAGAATTGCACAGCATTATACGGCGAGAGGTGCCTAATCCTTTGAAAAGTGGAGATTCACTCCCATATCTTGATCTTCGACTCCAAATCTGTGCTGATCTCAAATACCCAAAGCGATGCTACAGCGTGCCAGTGAACGGTTGGATTCCAGTCGGTGAATATAAACAGTATATAGGAGATCATAAACTGTTTTAGGGGGTTGTTGATGTCCGATCTTGAGTTGGATCTCGGTGGATTGGGCAAGGGGTCATTGTGTCGCTACTTTCTCTCTCTTTCACCCTCTAACACTAACTCAGGAACTTTTAACATGGGGTTTTGCATCTCTCTCTCTGTCTCTCGCTCACTCCCTGTGCCCTTCGCATTGGCGCCGTGGATGCCAATGCCACTTCTTCTGTGGCACCCCGTGTGTGTCGTCACCTCCCATTGTCCCGGTTAGCCCATCTCTGTATCTCCACAGCAGATCCAGGCTCTCCGCCAGCATCAGCATCAGCAGCAACAGCAACAGTTGGCCACCTCGGGAGGTGGAGGCTCAGGGGGGCCGCCTCCCCTGCTGTTGGGCGCCCGGACCTCAGCCCCTGCTGGCCAGGGTCAGAGAAGCATGATGCAAGCAGGGCTCATCAGAGTCGGAAGTACTGCAAACTCACTGGTCAGTATCTCACGACTGAAACATCGGTTTTCTCTTTCTACACCAGCGTCCTCCCACATTCATGAAAGGTTCATTGAAGACTCTAAATTACCTAAAGATGTGAACGGCTGTTTGTCTATGTATGTGCCGAAGCAGTATAGAACATGAAAGACAGGTGGACTCTTCACTTTATTTTTAATTTGTGTCCGTATTTCACAGTCGTGACTTTGGTGCCCCGTGTTCACAGGGCTCGCCCGGTTTGAAGGTTTCTACCTCAGGAAGCAGCGTCGTCTCTCTGGTGGGTGCCAACGACAGTCCAGCCAGCCGCCAAGCCGCGGCCAAGCTGGCTCTGCGGAAACAACTCGAGAAGACGCTCCTTGAGATCCCCCCTCCAAAGCCCCCTGCTCCCGAGTTTAACTTCCTGCCCTCGGCAGCCAATAATGAGTTCATCTACCTGGTAGGACTTGAAGAAGTGGTCCAGAACCTGCTGGATAGCATTCACAGAGGTATGTTTGTTCCGTTGTTATTATTGCTCTGTAATATTATTTTCAACTTGCGTGCGCAAACGTGACACATGAGGGCTGTATGATGGCAGGCGACTCAACTCACTTCACAGATATGTGTAAATATTCTTCAAAAATGAGGCTTCGAGCTCGCCGTTGCCACTCTCGGCTGAAGGTTGCGGCCAAACTCGGGCTACGCCGAATGATTATTTTAATAATCGATAATTTGTCGAGTAATCGAGGAAATTTATTTTTCCAACCCTTTTTTATCCTAAGTGTCTTGAAAATGTCAAAATGCTCTAAAAAAGCAACTACATAGCCGCCACTACCTGACTGTTAACATACAATGGGAAACACAGATTACCAATTAGCATCGGCGATATTTCCCTTTGAGCAACGAATATCTGAGCACAAACAGTGCTGCAACACATCTAGCCAGACCATCTAACACTATTCAAAGAAATATATTCTTTATCTTCAGTGGGGAATGACTGATACTACTGCCGTACTGCGACATGAGACAGAACCTGAGCCTCCATTACCACACTGTATATCCGTATGTCTGTCTTCTTGTACTGCCCTCAGGTGGCCAAGACGCACACACCAGAATGAGCGGCACAGTTGAAGGGCAAACATTTTAAGTGCCATTCCCGTATATTTTTGAATCGTGTTATAAAGCTCAAGGGGGCAAATTCAACTTTTATCTCAAGGCGTACTTCAGAGTTCAATCCGAAATGAAACGGAACAAAAACAATTTGGAGTGTGTCATGACTTTTTTTTAATATATACATCAAAAATCTTAAGGTCAAGTTGCACACGCTTGCCTATTCTACAACACGGGTTCTCAAACGTTTGGGGGTTTCCCCTCTGTCTGTTCAGGAAAGACGGGGTCAGCTCCGCCCAAGCCCACCGTCAGAGACCCCAACATGTGCACCCAGTGCAACACCGACTTCACGTGTAGGTGGAGGCAGGACAAGGCCAAAGGTGGCACTGTCCTTTGCGAAGACTGCATGTCCTCCAATCAGAAGAAGGCCTTGAAAGCCGAGCACACCAATAGGCTGAAAGCCGCGTTCGTCAAAGCGCTGCAGCAAGAGCAGGAAATCGAGCAGCGGATCATTCAGCAGTCATCCTCGTCCATCTCTCACGGTAGCTCGTCGTCCTCTTCGTCGCTGAAGGCCGAGCAGCTGGTCTCTCAGCAACTGAAGCAGGCCCGAGCGTCCTCCCTGCACCGAGGGGCCAACATCATCCACCATCACTCCATCAAGGTCAGCGGTGGTGGGACGCACAAATGCGTCCAAAGTGTACTTAAGTCGATTTCTCTGCTGGATTTATTTTTCTGACAACTTTTCACTTTGATTCCCTACATCCAAAAATGGATAACTGGGTATTCTGCAGATGACGACCCGATGCTAAAAAAGACCTGACTAGTCAGAGAGAGGTGAAGTCAGCCGCGTAGGGATTTTGATTGATTGAGTTCTAATGAGGTGGAAAAAACGGGGACGGCAGTGACAAGGTGGAACGTGAACCAGGGAGGATGGACAACAGTGGCAACAGATTCGTAGAAGCAAAATATTCCACCTTCATGGCCTTAGTTAAGAGAACTGTTTGATGTTGTCAGCTTCAAAAAACGTGACAGGGCTCAAAATCTTGAGTGTCTGGCGGTCAAAAATGATCAATTTCATCAGAAAAATTACATATAAGAAAGATCTTTAAAAGAAAATAGCTTATTGGCTAATTTGGTTTTTTGTTACTCCATCCACAAGGTTAGCAAAGCTATGGGAGCAAGTTGTTTTGATAGCATCGGTCAAGCTAACGCGAACTAGCGCTGAAACAACAATCTTAATTTTGTTCCTCTCATATTTGAGCACTGTTTTAAAATGATAGAAAAAAATATGGTGTGGAGCAGTTTTTTTTTTTTTGGCCATGCCAATTTATCAAAACCAGTACTGTCTTGTGCAGTATGTTTGTTCATTTATTTTCTCTGCATTCAAATCTGGTTTTCTCGTAGCCTTTTATGGTTTCCGCGACGGGCTGAAAGGCGCACCGTCGAATAGGTTTCTCATCCTTCCCGTGGACTGCCACGGCAAATGTTTTGACAATTTAAACATCTCGCCAGGCATCCACGGCAATCACGGCCATGTCGCATATTGTTGTCGTCTCGCGATCGTCTCATTTTGTGACTACACTCACATTGACTTTAAATATTTACGACAGACTCTGCAACGTACTTGAGTACAGGACTTGAAGCAGAACTTGTTAAGTAGCGTACGTGTCTTCTCTCCACCCCGAAGGGCTCCCCGGGCCAGCTATCCCACAGCGGCATCAGGAGTGTCCCCCACTCCTTCTCCTCCTCCTCCCAGCTGCAGAGCGCAGTGGCGGCGGCCTCCTTGGTCAATCGACCAGGTAAGCACGAGCATGTGACCCAGCGCTCTGTCCAGATTTCAAAGGTGAGCAGCAGCGGAGTGGGCGGCAGCAGGAATATGAGCGGAGGTAGTGCCTCATCCACTGCATGGAAGAAGCAGAGCAACAGCAACAAAGGTAGACTCGCATTCATAAGCAGCCCCGACCTCTGCTCTCTTTCAAACTCCTGTCGGGCCCAAAGCGACCCTCCGACGACAATTGCAGTCCCCTTCGCTTGGTGATCCAACGCTTCTCCAGGGTTCCTGTCTCCTTTGTTCCCGTTTTGTCTGTTGTTGGGGTATAAGGTGGCAATGTCCACATGAACACGAATGTATTTGAATGGCTGCTGTGACATGTCAACGTCATTTTAGGATATAAATATAAAACTCTGAAATTATCAAAGTCATGCACTATGTTGCAAATTATTTTGCTAATTGTGTTTTTCTCAGTTTTTTTTTTTATAAATAGTTGATGCAAATGACAGCATAATTTTCAATTCATTAACTCTTGGAGATTAGGAATATTATTAAAGGGGAAATCAACTCAAAAATTGTCTTGACTGAATATGTTCTATGCGGGCCCCACTAGACACGGGATTCTGATTAATATTGTGGAATCTGAATTAAGCAACAAAATCCGCCAGTTCCTATCCTTCGGGGGGGTGACCATTTTGCCACTTGCTGTTGGCTTCAAATGACATCACAGTTGCTCAGGGCTCAGGTAGCGACCAATCACGGCTCAGTCTTCAAACGTCATGTGACCAAAAGCAGGTGAGCCATGATTGGTTGTTACCTCTAGCCCTTTGGGCAACTGTCATTTTCAGGCAGCAGCGAGTGGCAAAATGGCCTCTTATTAACTTCAAAAAGGTAGCTTATTCAGTAAAGTATAAGCACCTATTGAAATCTTGATATATTTTTTGTTTGTTTGTTTGTTTAAACCACAGTAAACTGTCAAACCGGTAATCCGCCCATGCCTAATATCCATCCATTCTTTTTTTTTTTTTTTAAACCGCTGACCCTTTCACTAGTGCTTATTTTTCAATAATAAAGGACATTTCAATTTAGCACAAGCTTTTGAGCAGAAGTGTAATTATTTGTGATTAGACTTCAACCTTTTTTGAGACCGGAAAAGAAATGAATGACTCCCTGTTCAAATAACGCTTCACTATCAGTCAAGAAATGACCCGTGAAATGAATAAATACTCTTGTACATGTGGACAGAGCCTCAAAGTAAAACAGTTTTTGCCTTTGTTGGTCTGGCGAAATGTTCAAGTGACATGTGCCCTGCTTTGACATGCGCTCTTGACCCCCAATAGGTGTGACAATGGCGTACGTGAACCCCAGCCTGAGCGGACACAAAACCTCGGCCAGCGTAGACGCACGCCAGAGGGAGTACCTGCTGGACATGATACCCTCTCGCTCGTCTATCTCGCAGACTGCAAACACGTGGAAATAGAGAAAGAATACAAATAAGTCAACCCCTCAGCCAGCTCGACCCAATCTTTGCTTTTCCCAATGTCATGGGCAACAGCGCATCCAAGAGGACAGTTTGGCAAATACAATCTCTTGAACAGTGAAGAAACCTTCCTATCTTTTTTTTTTTTTGTTTTGTTTTGATTTTCTCCTTTACTGTTCATTTAAAGGTTTTGGTGTGCCTCATATTGTTTTAATTTGACTGGGGCAGAAAACAAGAACTACAACAAAAAAAAATACATGAAACTTGGTACTTTGTTCTCCCTGTCTGGGTTGTCAGGTAATGATTTAGTTTTGCATCAAACTGAGTCACGTGAGTGACTTGAATGCTTGGTTGGAGTCATGCGCACCCAATAAAAATACACATTGCTTCAAGCAAATTACACCGGATTAAAGATGTAAATGTTTCATTGCATTCATCCCTGTAGTTGAATAGTTGAATTTATTTTGTATTTACATTAAGTTATATTTGTTGTTCTTTTTTGGGGGGAGGACTGTTGTTTTTTTTTAACTTTCTATATTGTGGTTTCCACAAATGAAGAGTTGCTTTCTGCTTCTGTTTCTTTCTGTTTAATAGCATGCCTACATTTAACACCTAATGTTCATTTTGCACCTTAGCTTACAACGTGTGGTGATGTCGCTCAAGCCATCTGTAATTACCATCTGTAATTTGCTTATTTTATATTTATGTCAACATTGGCATTTCAATTTGGGTGTCACATCTTCACTGACAAAATGCAAACCCAGAGGAGCTGAATTTGTGAATCTTAAAACCAGAGACCCTGATCCATAAATTCAAATTGGAAGACATTATATCCAACTGTGAACCCAGCAAGCACAAGCCAATTATTATTTTTAATCCTATAACTTCTCACCACATTGCATATTTTGTCTGCTACTCAGCCGAAAATGTATTGTGCAAATTATTGTTAATAATTATTTTGGTTTAACTTTTTCCTAGCTCCTAAACAAATAAAAAGATACATTTTAACTTGCTCTCATTTGCTCTGTGTGCAATGTATGAATAAGCAACGTGTCTCTGGAATGGGTTCTGTGATTAATTTCTGCCGAGATCCTTTCATGTCATGCAAAACAATGTGAAAATGATTTCACTCCAGCTGTATGATTTTATGGGAATTAAACCTGCCAGTCGTTTTGTTTTTTGAAAAATAGTCACTCGACCGGTCAGAAAAGTTGGAAAATGTTGGGTCCAAATCGCTACGTGGGCAACACTGCTTTTGTAAACCAGCACCTCTATATTCGAAACCATGTTATTAATTTCATAAATAATAATAAATACTGAACTTAATTGGGTAGAATTTGGTTAAATTCCTTTTTGTGGCGTACACAACAAAATTAATCCATCTCTTAATTACCACCAAAATGGTGGACCACATAAAATAATGTGGCGGGCCATATCTGGCCTCCGGGCCTTGAGTTTGAAACCTGTGCACGATAGTGGAAGCAATGCAGGCTGGTTGCTGTTGTCCGGTGATTTCATATTTTTTCAAGGCAGTCGCGTGGGGGCGCTCAAATGCCCTTCGTTGTAGTCAAAGAGAAGAAGAGATGTTCAAGTGATGTCACCGTTTTGTTTTGTACCGTGGAGGCCCGGGGAAGATGGCGAGCTCCAAGGTGAAGCAGGACATGCCTCCGCCGGGCGGTTATGCCGCCTTCGACTACAAGAGAAATCTACCCAAAAGAGGACTCTCGGGTACACGCACCACATTGAGTCTTGCTAAATCCACCGACTTTGTAGTTACTAAGCACACGGGCTATCATTACTTCATGCGGCTCAATGCTAAAGCTAATACTAACAGGCTACGGCAATGGGCTGAATACAGAAATAACTGACTTTGTTTAAAACTTCTTAAATGGGGACACTATTCACAATGCGAAAATGTTCTCTACGTGTATGTTGATGATTATTATTGACCTCGCATCATTTGCATGGGAAGCATTTCCTTCCATTCTCAATTGCTGAAAGCCAGGCTTTAATTCTTATGGGAAATGATATCCACAAATGAAATGGATTTTAATTGAGGGTGGAAACACTAATTTCTATTTTTTTTTCATAGCATAAAAAGAAGATACTTATCGCGTGAGCTTAAAGACATCAAAGTTAAGTCTTAAGTTCTAGCCAAGCAAGTTCCAAGTCTGAAAATTGCCACTTAGTCACATTCAAGTCACCCACCTCTGCAATTTACTCAGTGTTGAAATGATGGCCTCTTTAGTTAAACACAAAGCTATTATTCCATTGTATAAATGGCAACTGATGGATACACAGGTTATATATTGGATTGGATAAACTTTATTGTCAAATGTATTGTATGTGTAACATACAGCACAGATGAAATGTCTTCCCTCTCAACATAAAACAAGAGGATATATATATATATATATATATATATATATATATATATATATATATATATATATATTAGTATTATAGTATTAGATTTGTTTTATAGGGGTTTTTTTTGCTTTGGACAGATTAAATGATATTGGATCATTTCCCACTGCAGCATCACAGTGGTTGGGAATCACCTACCTAAGTGGTTAGACTCACAAATCCTCATTCAACAGGTTATAGCATGTTTGGCATTGGCATCGGCCTCATGTTGTTCGGCTACTGGAGAATTTTCAAGTGGAACCGGGAGAGGAGGTAGGAACGTCTGTGTGTTTGCTGTATTTTGCGGGAACCGTGGGATGTGGAGACTGATGTTAAATTTTGTGTCTTTTGTGACCCTCAGGCGCTTGCAGATCGAGGAGCTGGAAGCCAGGATAGCTATGATGCCGCTAATGCAGGCGGAGCAAGACCGCAGGTAAAGGGAAAATAGAAATACGGTGGACCAATCACAATACACTTTCTGGTTGATTGTAGCGCACGGGAGCAATTTCATCTGACTGCAGCCTGCAGATCGGGGTTTGACTGAATGTGGGTGGAGCTAAATGTTTGAACTGTTTGGCGGAATTGGTCGAAATGGCCATTTAGATGTCCATTCTGGGTGAAAATGGGGGCTCTGAAGTTGGTTCTTGGCCATTGGGTTCATCAATTGTGGTCAAACGATCTGCATAGAAGAGTGGGCTGTGTGCAGTACCATATCTCAGCAGTAGAGGGCGCGCCCCCATAGGAATGAATGGGATTTTCATGTAGTGTGTGTCATTTTTCGAAGTGGAACCGTGGTTGTTCACCTACCGTAAACTGGTTGAGTGTACATACTTACGGTCAGCATTCCTCAAATCGTGGCCTCGAGTCGAATAGATTGATCCTATAATCACATGACCTCATCTCAAATAGACACCTCATTTGCCCTCCGGGGTAGCTGAAGAACAGGTTGTGCCACTCGATGTAATTCTAGCTACCAACTCACTTGCGAGTTAATAGTGTGCATGCCAAGAAAAAAACTGACTTCATGAAAGAAGGCAAAACCACTTGATACAAACAACAGATAATGTTCAACATGGTTTGTTGAGGACAGTGTGACGATGATGAAAGTGTGCCTCAATAAATGAAGAAAAGTCCATTGATTTTATTAGTTGAATTATTAAAAAGAAAAAAAACTGAAATAGAAATTTACCTTCATGTGGTTGCCCAATGCTTCTCCCTCACGCCGCACTGCATCATTGATAGGAAACCAGAATAGGACAATAAAAATTGCCAATGCGAGTGTAACGGGATCCCGTTCCCATTTGTAACACCAAACTGACAATTCCGTTCTAAGCATTAAGGCCTTCTTTCAATTGCCTTGCTTCAAATACAAGTGTGGTATTTGAAAGAAATATGGCTTGGTTTGTATGTCCATTTTGATCAGTTTTAACTGTTCTCATTCTCTTGTCAGGAACTTGCGGATGTTGAGGGAAAATTTAGAAGAGGAGGCGATTCTCATGAAGGATGTTCCCGGGTGGAAGGTAAAAACCCGCCAAAAAAAAAAAGTCTGGTTGTCATTTTCCAATGTATCATGAGCGATATTAATGCACTCGCTCTGAAATCGATGGGGCTTCCAAGTACTTGGAATGGAGCTCATGCGTTTCCACTTACCAGTGCTTTTTACCTGCTTGTCACTCGGGTGGTTAAAAAAAAAAACAACACAAAGGTTGTGAAAGCAGAAGAGCTTTCTTCTTCTTTCTTTCATAACTTTGCTGCTGTGAATTGGGAATTTCTCCATTGCGAGACTAATAAAGGTTTTCGTATCTTAATGATTGCTCTTAGAGGAGAGGGTGTGGTCGAAGCACTTTAAGCCAGTCATAAGCCCAAGTACAAAATGAGCTGCTGCAGGCGGCGACTCACGCCCAGACGCAACTTGTAGCTTGTCAACCAGGCATCGCCCGCGAGGCCACGCACCTTAAACACAAATACAACAGTATTGTGCAGCAATTGCACTATGTAACCACTTTGGAGGCACAATAATTGACAACGAATCGATTATCAAATAATTATAATTCACAAAATGGTAGGCTCACGTGTAAATATTCCCAATTTTATGGGCTTCTCCATGAATGCGGACTTTGATCAAAAATGAGTCATTTGCCAACATCTTTTACTTTGGAAAACGATCAATATTTGCTCATGAAAATGTGCCATTTTTAACCTGATACTAATTCAAATTTTCTTTGCTTAATTCAACAAAATAACTGAAACTACTAGCAGCCCTAAACCACTTTATTCATGGTTATATTTTTTTCCCTCAATACACTGCTGATGTGATGTCAAAAATTGCAGTCAATTTAGTGCTTGTTGGAACTCAAGTGTGAAATTAAGAAAGCGGCCCCATTACTGCAAACGTGTAATTGAATGCCATTTTTACACCAACAATGCCGACGTATTCCGCACGCTGAGGCACCAATGCGAAACTCTGACCTAATATTATACGAAGAGCTCTTTCTCACGATACCCTCCACCGCTTGGAATAATCAACGGAGCAAACGTCAATCTTCCTCCAGGTGGGCGAGAGCGTCTTCCACACAGATCGCTGGGTGACCCCCATGTCAGAGGAGCTCTTCAACCTCAGGCCACGGGAAGAGTTTTTACATAAGCGCTTTGGCTTCTTGTGGTATGTTTAAATCATCCCACTCCCTCGACAGCATGTGGATCCACGGCCGTGGCATCATCTACTTTGTAAATGTTCAATATTAAACATGCATTTTTTTTGTTCCTGGCATTTTGTGTGTCTGTGTATGAACTACTTTGAGTTGAGGACTGAGCATTTTGATGGGCTCACGTTTCCCATGCGCCTGTAAGTTAACTTTGATACCACCTAATGTGGATTTCAAGTTTGAAGATTGTCAATTCAATACTAAAGAGGCAGTGGAATCTGTTTCGAAGAGGCTTTCGGTTTAACTTGGTGTTCAATTAACCCCATTTCAAGGGTTTCACATTTCCAATGTGTCATTTTAGCGTGAGGGAGAAAATCAACCATTTTAAGTGTGTAGTTATTCTTAGGATTCAACTCTTTTGGCAGGGTTTTATGGCAAATTTCACACCGGTATCAAATTTCTTTTGAACAGTGCATAATTCAAGTCATTTAACGAGATTTCAAAAGTGTGTAATTGAAATAATGGTAATGAATTATGGAAATACTGAAAAGCGGTCAAAGTAGCTTTACTCCATTTATTTCATAAAGAAACATTTTCCAGAATATCACATTGTTGAAACTCCTTCAATGGAGGCATCAGTCCATCTCTTGCATTATATATTTTTTATAATTACAATTAACAGACACTGAGCCACACCTTGTCAGCCTTCTCTGCAGCAATAAACTGGGCCTGAAAAAGAAAAAGAAAAAAAAAACAATCATGATTGTAGATGGTCAGAAGGATTCATCATTTATCAAACACCACTACAGGCTTTAGAATGTAAGACATTTATGGGCCAAAATGTACAACTACTCCCCCCTCCCCAAAATCAAACTATTTCCTCCTTGGAGACACATTTTAAGAGATACACAAATGTCAAAAGCCCTATTAGGAAAAATGTTACGACATAACATTTTGTCTAGGCATTTGATGGAATTTCACTTTATTCCAACTCCAGATGAACAAAATATTCTTAAATTGCCACAACAGTCGTGGGTCAAAACATGATTATCAGCTTTAAAATAATGGCCGCAATCACATTTTGACAAAAGAAAATAAAACTTTTTGCCTTCAACATTTCATGGTGCTGCTGGCCATAATCATTTAGTCCTGTAATATTTTTGGGTTTTCTGGTAAATAAGACGTGGGTCTTTATATGACAAAATTCATTCCCAACAGCAAATACAAAGCAAATTTGCGAACATTAACAGGCTTTTTTTTTGGAGTCAAAAATATAAACTAGTCACATGTCAAACTCCTTAAAAAATAATTCTAAATGAAAACTATTAGTACCTTCACTTGAGTTGAACTGTCTGTGGCCAAAGCCTGTACTTCCATTTACAAGTTAATTTTTCCCATTGCACTCATCTTTTCTGGCACTGACACCGCGAACATTACGGTATTTGTGGTTGTGTTTTTATCTCCAAAACTGTATTGGATAAATAAGTCACGGTATAAATCATGTATGCATCCCCATTCAAAATCTAGTGGCTGATGAGAGCTGGAGTGAATCTGCTCACAACTAGGAAAACGTGTAAACTGGGGCATAAAAATAAATAAACATACCCACTTGCCCCGACCGGTCTTGCACACCAACTGCCGAGTGCCTCCCAGGCGGAAACTCTTTCAGCTGCGACATCCACCAAGTCCAATCATCAGTTCAACCTGGAGAAAAAGAGAAGGTGTCAAGTCTGTGCACTAACAACGAAGCGACCCAAATACATACACACAAAAAACAAAATTTTTTAAAAATCCAACAGCATGCAACACTATTCATGGGTCTGAAACTCACCACTTAAAATGTAAAATACTCAAGACGTAAGAGTACATTTTTTTGGGAGGGAAGAATACTTTGGTGGGTCGTTACAGGGGGCAAATCAGAGGACTAAGGCAGTGAACTGAAGTGGACAGGTCAGTACAATCCATGACTCAAGAGGCCAGTGCTTTTTTTTTCTTTTCGTTTTTGGTGAACTGATGGAGTATTACATTCCAGGAGCTTCACAAACAATTCCTCTGGCATTAAAAAAAAAAAAAAATTCGGAGAAAAGGCTTTAACGGCCATGTCATGTTTGTGGACGGCTTGTGAGGCAGAGGACTAGAAAGAGCGACTGAACTTGAGGGCATTCATGGAAACAATGACAACTGAGTTGGAAGGATGTGAGCAAAGCAAAAGGAGATTTTTACCTCACGTGCATTGGCCTACTCTCTCTCCACATATGACCTAGGCAAGAGAGCAGCTTTCATCTCTGAGCAGCACTTGTTGGTAGGCGCAACGCTTCACTCTCCAAGGACTTGGTAGGATTTGGAAGTAGCTGACCTCTTGAATGTAATGAAGCATTAACATGACCAAAAACCAGCTAAATGTTCCCCAGCAATGACGCGCTTCGTTAAACCCAAACTAAGGTTCAACCTCGCCACATAAGTTGCCCAACTAAAGTCCGAATACTCGTTGGGAGCCAAGCGGTACATTCTCAACGAAGGCTCAGATTGGGAAGCGGTCTGGCAGCAGCTTTGTTTTATCACGTTCACATTTTAACTCCAAATGGATCCCTACTAATTTAACTAATGTGCACAAAATTTGAATCGAGTCCCTCCCCCGCGACACTTTTTGAGGCAAGAATCAAAAGAATATTTTCCACAATCTGTTTAATGGGCTCCGTGAAGCCGAGCTGACAAAAAAAAAAAACCCATACAAAGAACATAAAGTACAAATCTGTTCCCGATTGCGATTTTACTTTTGGAAACTGAGTTACATTTTGTTTCGATCACTTGACAAGATTAGTCCAATTTACAGCACTTTTTTTTGGTTTTTTTTTTAAATGCAGATGTTGAGCAGAGCACAGAAGATACCTTGGACAGACTGCATGCTGCAATTTGCAACTTCATGAACAGCCGGCCCCTTCGGATTTGTAGTTCACCAGTCTGAAAGGAATTCACGCTTTTGGGAAATTGAACACACAGGAGGCGCCAACTAACCTACCCAAGTTTAATTGAAAAACGAATTTTAGGGTTTAAAACTACACGATCCCCTTCAGTCTGTCTGGTCAAATTCGTATCTTTCCTCAAGAGTTAAAACAATGGAGGGAGGCTGGTCGCTGGAAACCTCAGAAAGACACAAATGAGCCCCATCAAAAGTGCCAAAAAAAAAAAAATCGAAAAAATTGAAAACCAGGCAACACTTGAACGTTTTGGAGAAAGTATAGATCCTAAAAAAAAGCCATGGACTCATCTGACCCCCAAATTCTGGGTTTCATGGCATTGACCCACTCATAAGTTTATCAGTTAACATCGTTGGGAAAAGATTTGTGGTGCCCCCTGGGGCAAAGCAAAGACCGTTAACTGTAATTTTTTGTTAAACACGTGTTTTTTTTCCCTCCTTGCTTTAAAAAGCGAAAGATCAAAAACTCATGGCTACATTCTTTTAAGATGCTTTGTTACTACAACAGAACTACAAAACTAAGGTCAGCAATAACATGGACGGGTTTTCTTGAGGAGCGCATCTTTGAAATACAGCCAGCCAAGTGATGATCTTGAATCAGGGAGATGTTTAGTCGTTTGCAGCTGAGGATAAGAAGTGGGCACACAGGTAAAGACACTGAAAGTTCCTTGACAACATCCCACTCAACCCACCACAGTCCAGAAGCCCTCCCACACTTTATTTTGCACAAGGGCCCCCTCCCCTCATTTTTCCTCCCAATTTCACTGAGAGCGAAGCAACTCCTCTATCTTATCGTGCGCCAGCCTTGTTGCGATGCAGGGTGATGCGGATAGCAACATTTGGTAGCCTACCCAAAAGGCACATCAACTCGGCATCGAGCAGCAAAAAGGTGTAACAGACAAATGTGATATGTTGGGGCTGGGTGTGTGTGTTCCCGAAAACAATTGGCTGTTTTTAAAAAAGGGCTAATTGTTAAAAGCTGAGTTACCTGAAGAGGGGAAAACAAAACAAAACCAAGGGGGGAGAAAAAAAAAACAACTAAAATTGGACAGTGAAGTGTGATTACAGCCCCAACATAAATGTATTCAGCATGAAATCAACATCAATGCCTACCATAGTCGTATCCATCGCGGTATGAGCTTGAACGGTCGCCGCCATAGCCGCCTTGACCCCTGGAAGAAATGAGCATTTTAGCACTAAAAAACTCAAGACAACAGGGCCCCTTAAGTCAAGGTACACCGTGTATATATGTACTACCTACCTATTGTCCCTGTAGCCGCCCGAGTAGCCGCTAGTCCTGTAGTTGCTGCCGCCTCCACTGTTAAAGCTCCTGTCTCCACCTCCGAAGCCCCTGTCATTGTAACCCCTGTCGCCACCACCGTAACTCCGGTCTCCATTGTAACCACCTTAAAAACAGACAAACTTTTAAATTGCTTTAAAATGCACCATGCACATCAAGGAAGTTTAGAGTAGTGCACCCACCTCTGCCTCTGGAACTCCCAAAACGTCCTCCGCCAGTCCCACGTGACCCACCGGCGTTGAATCCCCCTCCTCTGGAGCGACCACCACCACCCTTCCCGGCTTCATCCACACGGATAGACCGGCCATCCAGAGTCTATGGACAACATTTGTCTCGGTTATCAGCAATCCGCCCTTGACGCGTAATACTTGAATATTTATTCAAGTGTGGTTTACCTTTCCGTTCATGGCCTCCAACGCATCTTTGGCATCATCCACATTTTCATATTTCACAAAGCCAAAACCACGAGACCTTCCTGTCTCTTTGTCTCTGATCACATCCACTGGGGGGGGGGGGGGGGGAAAAAAAAAAAAAAAAAGGGATTCCGG